>APFE030669634.1:226634-250410 GCA_000404065.3 Pinus taeda | reverse complement strand
TGGGTGTTCAAGAAGAAGACAAATGCAGAAGGGAAGGTGGAGAAATACAAAGCTCAGTTGGTAGCAAAAGGTTATTCCAAGGTGCCGGGAATTGATTTTGGTGATATTTTTTCTCCTGTTGCCAAGGTAACTTCTATTAGATTACTTTTATCTGTTGCTGCTGCTTTTGATTTTGAGGTAGAACAGATGGATGTGAAGACAACATTTCTTCACGGGGATTTGGAAGAGTACATGAAGCATCCTGAAGGCTTTGCGGTGAAGGGTAAGAAAGAACTGGTATGCAAGTTAAAGAAGTCTCTGTATGGGTTAAAACAGTCACCAAGGATGTGGTATCAGAAATTTGATACATTTATACGGGGACTTGGCTTCACCAGAAGCAAAGCAGATCATTGTGTGTATTTTAAATTAATTGGTGACCGTGTTATTTATCTGGTCTTGTATGTGGATGATATGTTGTTGGCTGGAAATGACAAAGAAATTATCCAGGATTTGAAGACCCAATTGTCCTCCAAATTCGACATGAAAGATCTTGGTGCTGCAAACTATATTTTGGGCATGGAAATTAAAAGTGATCGGACAAAGAGGAAGCTCTGGTTAAACAGAGGAAGTATGTTGATACAATACTACATAGGTTTAATATGTAGGATAGTAAACCGATGAAGGTTCCTATTCCTGTAGGTGTGAAGTTATCTGCTGAACAATGTCCCAAGACATAAGAAGAGGAAGAGGATATGTCTCGTGTTCCATATGCAAGTGCAATCGGTAGCTTGATGTATGCAATGGTCTGTACTAGACCAGACATTGCACATGCAGTGGGAGTATTGAGCAGGTTTATGTCAAAACCAGGAAAGGAGCATTGGACAGCAGTGAAGCGGGTTTTCGGGTATTTGCATGGCACTAGTGATTATGGTTTGTGCTACCAAGGAAAACCAAGATTGGACAGAGTGTTGGATATTCGTGGCTTTGTTGATGTAGAATAGGCTGGAGATCTGGATCAGAGAAGATCTACAAGTGGGTATGTGTTTAACCTATTTGGAGGTGCAGTCAGTTGGATGAGTAAGAAACAATATGTAGTGGCACTATCAACTACAGAGGCAGAATACATGGCAGCCACTCATGCAAGCAAGGAAGCAGTTTGGTTGCAGAGATTGTGTTCAAGTATGGGGTTAGTACAGGGAGCTATAAGGATAGACTGTGACAGCCAAAGTGCAATTTTCTTGGCAAAGAACCCTGCTTATCATTCAAAGACAAAGCACATTGATGTTCAGTATCACTTTGTGAGGTATATGATAGAAGGCAAAAAGGTGTTGTTGGTAAAGGTGGACACTTTGAAGAATACTGCAGATGCATTGATAAAATCTGTGAGCTCTGAGAAGTTCTCTTGGTGTAGAGAAACAATGGGCATTGCAGGGTTGGATAAGTGACTAAGCTCTCTTGTGGCCCCCTGTGGAAAGAAAAGAACAAGTGGGAGAATGTTGGGTTATGTTATATTCTTTCCACGATTAGCCCACGTAGTTAGTTGAGGGGTTAGAAGGGGGGCGAAGCCCCCCCTTTGTTGCGCCGATTGCGTAGCAAGGGGAGTCACAGGGGGTTTGAGGGATGCAATTAACCCTACTCTATGGGGTCCGGGGCAGCGCCTCAGAAAATTTTGTTTTTGGACCCTATATTAGGTTGGGCGGACCTACCTATGGTTTTGTGCATGTTATTCGCACATGGTTTTAGACACAATGGTTTTCGGTCGATGGTTTTGGACGCGATGGTTTTCAGTCCATGGTATTGGATGCTTCAGCATGTATAAATATGTACTGTAACATTGAAAGGAATATAATGAAAAATCAAGCTGGTAGTCCCGGTTTTGGGATCCAGGGGAAAATCTCTGTGTATATGTGTTTTATGTGTTATGCTCTCGCATTGTTTATTTTCAGTGTTTTAGAATTCATATGCAGGTAATTCCTGTATGGGGTTAAAACCTACATTTGGTATCAGAGTAAATATTATAAATTAATAAAGGTGTAGAGAGGCAAATAAGTTTACCAGATTATAATATGTGAGATGAGTTGAAGAATATTTGCATAAAAATCCCTTCACTTGAAGCAATAAAGCAAATTCCTATTTTTGGAAAAATAATAGAGTTGTGTATTAGAAAAAATGGGTGAAAAACAAAAGAAATACAAAATTTGCAACTCATAGCAAATATTGTAGACGTTAATATGGGAAAAGCAATAGTTGAAAAATACTTAGATCTAGGAAGTCCCATTGTAAATATTCACATCAATAATATCAAAATTCCAAGCACATTGTTTGGTGTAGGTGAAACTATAAATGTCATACTTGGGAATACTATGGATATATTAAAATTCACTAATCTTCAATATACTCCTATTTATTACAATTAGCAGACATATTTGTTACCAAACCAAAGGGTATATTTGAAGATGTGCCAGTATCCCTAGATTCGTGGGAGTATCCTATTGATTTCATGATATTAACTCCCAAAACTAATCTAGGAGGACATCAATTGATTCTTGGTAGGCCATGGTTAGCTACAGTTAATGCATTCATAAGTTGTAGGTTTGGTGGTATGTTTATTTTTGGCACTAAAAATTTCACATTGTATCCACCAACCAGAGTGATAATTGAAATAAAAAAATGAGGAATGGATTGAATATTATGATGAATAACTTGAATATATTCAACTAGTTCTAACTATCTCATAAAATGATGAGGAAGATCAATTAATGAATCTAATGAGTAATCATGAATTTTCTTCATATTGTGAAAAAATTATTGTGTTCATATGTTCGATCAAAGTTTTCAAGAAGAATCCAGTATCAAATACTTTTCATTTCGACAATCCAAAATATCATTAAACTCAATGGAAAATTTTGGCAATTATCTAATATAAATTTATCTAGGTAAAACATTAAATATCAATAATAAATTAGAGGAATTTCGAAAGAAACAATTATTAAGATGTTGCGGAAACATTCCTCTACATTTGCATGGGAATAGATTGAAATAAAAGGAATCAATCCAAATACATGTATGGATCATGTTTATATACAACAGAATTCCAGGCCTATAAGACAACCTCAAAGGAGGGTGAATCCTAATCTAAGGGAGATTTTTAAAGAAGAGTTACAAAATTTGTTCAATGCAAATTTTATTTTCCCAATTCAAATAGCCAATGGGTTTCGCCCTTGGTTATTGTGCCTAGGAAAAATGGAAAGTGGAGAGTATGCATAGATTATCGAGAATTAAATAAGGCAACTTTAAAAGATCATTTCCCACTTATTGGCATTATCAAAAATGTGTTGTCCTAGATGGAAACCTACTTGATGAAGATTATCGACATGATGATAACATGATTTATTTACAAGCTAGTACACATGTGACATAGAGTTTGGACAAAGGCGTAGTAGTCCAGAGACATAAGAATGATGGAGGTAATATTTTGATAAATACACTCAGGTTATGTGAATCAAATCCGCGTACACGCGAAGGTATGAAGAAGAGAAAACACGTACAGTTTCCACATTGTGGTGTCCTAAATACCATGTATCATTACCATGGTATTGGCCCATAGTAATTAGCAACAATGGATATTTGATCCCATCCAAGAATATCATCGGCATTACTAAGATTTTGACCCATGGTATTAAATAAGGCTAAGCTATATAAGGAGATGACGATCAAAGTGTTTAGTGTGCAAGCAATGGGCTATTGATGAATTGTTTGATCTAAAATAAGTTCACACAAGGAATGTGATGTGGGATCAAATCTTGTAGATTTGAAATGACTACATGATTTTATTATTGGTTGATCTATGATAATGATGTGATAGCATATGTTTGTTATTGGGTTTGCTGAGATTTGGGTTTGGTTGAAGTTATGTTGTGCAGCAAAGGAATGAGTCAATAATTACATATTGGTATGCAATTTTGTCTCAAAAAAATCACATACATACGCGAACCTACCTATAGATATTTTTGTGTCGATTCTGCGGGATGGATAGATTTGTATGCAGATATGCTTCATGAAAGGCACATATAGGTGTGGAAGTATTTTGTAAGGGTCATGTACATATGATAGGGTTTCTGAAGTATGTGCAGTTAATGATGTTTGATCAGTCTTGTTGTGATTGCTATTGTGTGTTGATGAGATCTTCTTCATAATAATCTGTATGTGATAGTTCTGGTGAAGTTGAATGGTTTATGAATGAAATATTGAACTATATTGATGTTGGTATGTAATGATCTATAAGTAGCTCAAAGATATTTGATGAAGGATATATGTGTTTGTGATTGATTTCAGCAATGCAGTGTTTCAATATGAAGGATAAGTGTTTTTTAGATCTGTACATAGGTTAGATTAAGGAAAAATGTGTATACGCAGGTATTATTCATAAAAATAGTGTATACATTTTGACATATTGTTGATCAGGGTTTGCAGTGGTAGAAATTGGTTTCAGTGATAGGTAACAGTGTATCGTTTGATGATTGAGAGAGCATTCACATGATCTATTCTTATTTAGTTTGATTAGTTGGAATAAGATTAAGTGATTGATTTTTTTTAGTTTATTCAATGATTTAATGATGGTAGTGGGACTAGAGTGAAAATTTGATGAAAGGTGGCCTATAGTTTGTAATGTTTTGATCAAATTGATCCAGTTTCAAACATCTTGAAAAGTGATCCACAAAGAATTGAAGATAAGGGGGTTGTGGCTCCCTTCCAATAGGTGTTGGAGAGAGAGA
Source organism: Pinus taeda (assembly GCA_000404065.3). Taxonomy (NCBI): domain Eukaryota; kingdom Viridiplantae; phylum Streptophyta; class Pinopsida; order Pinales; family Pinaceae; genus Pinus; species Pinus taeda. The sequence goes on along the minus strand of APFE030669634.1, from coordinate 245,656 downwards.
GAAGGTTGTAGCCATCTGCAGATGGGTGTCTGTGTATGGGTATGAGTTTGCGTCAATACAAGATTGTAGAGAATATGTTTTAAGAAGAAGACATAGATGACAGTAGTGGTGGTTTTTTACCACATTGGGTTTCCACCTAACAATCCTGGTGTTCATATGTGTTGAATATGTGTGATGATTTATTATGTTCTTACTACACTTGTTTATTGTTTAATTAATGCCTAGTGAAGGATTGATACACTGGTTCAAGTTAAAATGATGAATAAATAATGGAAAAGATAGTTAATTGGATATATGTTGGTTGTCTACATAGCAATAATGTACATACACAGGTTTACTTCATTAATGTCACGTACAAAAATTTGAATAGAAAATGAGAAGGTCAAGTAATTTTTAAAATACTGATTCAACCCCCCTCCCTCGGTATTTTACCTTACAATTGGAATCAGATCAAGTCCTTCAAAATAAACTTGATCACTTGAAGGAAGATTCATCAAGATGAGAAACCAAGAGGGAGAAACATCCATTCGGCCATCATTGTTTAATGGATCCAATCTACTTTTCTGGAAGGTCAGAATATGATCTTACCTACAGTCACTTGGAGATGATGTTTGGGGAATCGTTGAAGGAGGCTATCAGTATCCATTCAGCATTCCCATAGATGAAGTAGAAAAGAAAAATTATGAGACCAATGAAAAAGTTGTCAATGCTCTATTAGGAAGCTTCGCAGGATCAAAATTTGTCAAATTCATGCAACTGAATATTGCAAAGGCTATATGGGACAAGATCATCCAAAGTTATGAAGGTGACACCAAGGTAAAGAGTGCCAAAATTCAAAAATTTAGAATTCAATATGAAAGCCTCATAATGCATAGTGACAAAAGCATTGCAAGTTTATTTCTTATAGTAGATGAGATCGTTTACTTAATGAGAAATGTTGGCGACGAAGTAAAAGAATCATCTCTAGTTGAGAAAATATTAAGACCTCTAACTCCAAAATTTGATACAAAAGTGTCTCCCATTGAAGAAATGCAAGATTTCAAGAACCTTATTGTTGAACAGCTTCATGGGATTCTAATAGCCTATGAAATGAGAAAATGGGGTCTCTCGTATATGAGAGAAGTTGCATTCAAGGCTACTTTTAAAGGAAAATAAAAGGAGGAACTTAAGGAACTAGGTTATGTATCAGATGAAGAAGAGGCAAACTTCGTAAACAAACTTCAAGTAGGTACTGGAAAATTTAGAGGTAAGCTTCCTTTCAAATGTATTTCTTGTGGAAGAGTTGGTCATTATGCTCCCAAATGTCCTTATAGAGAAAATCATGAGAAAGGGAAGAATTCAACAAAAGAAAATTTTAGAGGAAAGATCGAAAACAAAAGAATTTTCTACACTCACAAAGATAGTGATGGTATTTAAAATGGTGAAGAAGGTGAGTCTAATAAAGAATATCAATTACTTATGGAATTTGAAGATAAATGTATTGATGAGTATGATGATGTTTTTATGGATGCCCTAGAAGAAAAGGGTAATTTCATTGAAGATATAATTCATCTTAAAATTCATTCGGAAGAAGCTAAATTAGCCAAAGAAGCTCTAAAGAAACAATTCTTTAAAAAGGAGAAGCATAATGAAAAGTTAGAACTAGAAATAGTAAGTCTAAAGAAGGAACTTGAGAAAACAAAAGGTCTAAATCTTAGGTTTGTTAAAGGATCTGAAACCTTAGATGAAATCATCAAAGTGTAACACTTTCCTCTTATAAAACAGGCCTTGGATACAATGGAGAATCATCAAAGACTATAAAGCCTTCTGAAATAGGTACAAGAAGTTATCTCAATGTAGTAAAAGGAAGAAGTCAACGAAACTTCAGCTATCAGCAAAAGAATAAAGGATCAAACATTTCTCAGGTAAATCTCCCTTACTACAATCAAAGGGATAAATACACAAGAAGGTACTATATTCTCATAAAATTCTACTTTAATGGTTAATACTTCACTTGTCATAATTTTTTCCATATGGTTTCTAAGTGTGTTGCTTACAAAACTATCATGACTAGAGAAGAAAGAAAGCAAAAGAATGAGATTGGGGTAAAGAAATACTCTTACAAGACCTTCTCACCTCTTCAAGATGAAACTGAATGTTACCTTTGCAATAAATTTGGGCATAAAGAATCTGAATGCAGGAGAAAAATGCGATCAACACCTCAAAACGAACATAAAGAAACAACATCTAAGGTATGGAAAAAGAAGACCATGAAATTTGAAAACTGTGGTCTAGCTTTATATGCAAGCGATCAAGAAAATTGGCAGTACATTGAATGTGGATTCTCAAAGTATATGCTAGGTGATAAAAATAATTTTATGTCCTTTAATGAAATCAAGAAAGAAAAGAATGTAACCTTTAGAAATAATCCACCTGCTTTGATCTAAGGAATCAATTTAGTGCTCAAAATTAAAAGGGCTAGAAAATGTTCGAAACCTATATTATTGAATAGTTCTCACTGATCTAAATCCAATGCAACTCATTTCACTCAAAACTGATACCGTATGCTCCGGATATCATGTTCTAATCAATTTTTTTTAAAACTAAAAAATCTTAAAATGTGGTTGCAGGGATGCCCAATCAGCAGTCTGTATGCTTAATGGGAAATTACTGGACAGGGTACATGTACTTCGTATGGGCCAATGATATGAGGACAATTGTTTGTCATTTATTGGTTCAATTTTTTGGTTTTCTATTGGTTCAGGTTGTGATTGGGTGGACAAATTACGAGGAACCACATGAGCCTATCCTTGACTATCACACAGCCTCCTAATAGCCATGTAAAATTTTGTTTGCGTCCAAACTAATCTCCAAGGGATCAAACCAGTGACTTGACAGTAAACACCACTGGCCCACATCAACGCGCCATGTGTGTGTTTCTTATTAGGCTATGGATCTGAGCGGTATTTAAATTTTAACACATCGTACGTTAGTGGTTGGGGGCAGGGCTAAGCCCTAGCCCTGGTCCACATGCCCTTGGAACCAAGGGGCTGGACCAAGGGCTACGTCTTAGCCCTAGTTGCATGGTCATGAAGCCCTCCCATAAACCATACACAAGATCCAATCAAGAACATGGGTGAATAATGGAAAGGGGCCAGCTGTTGGGACGGGGTCCCCTGGGTTTGAATTTTGTAAATTTTTTCCAAGTATTGTAAAGTCTTCGCATTTTCAGGAGTGGAGTGCAAGTAGCGCAAGTCAATAGGAGTCAAAGGGGATTTTAGAAGGTAAAATACCCTTAGTTTGTTAAGAATTAAGTTTTTTTGTGACCCTCCCATGGTCCGCGGACCATGGTATTGTAATGAAGAATCATATAAAAAGGAGTCATAAAAGAGTCATAGAAAGATATCAAGTAGCGAAGAGAATAGAATGGAAAGTCTTGGGTCTGTTTTTTCTATTATGTACTTGGGCAAAGGGGAAGGCTCCCGTAGTTGTGTGCGCCAAGACCTTGGTAAGTCCGTAATTGAGTACGTGGGCCCCTGCAGCTGTATGTGTAGGGTTGGAAAGGACTATAATTGAATATCTAAGCATAATGAAGGTTGTTTTGAAGAATTATATGTGTATCTGTGTAACATTTCTTATCTATGAATTTACTATATGTTTGATCTTTCGAATGCAATTAATCAGGAAAAATACTTAATAGGTTCGTGAAGACTTAGATCTATGTAGTTATATAATGTTATGAATGTTTAGCGTAATTGGCGAAGGGCATAAACCTGCTAACTGTTAATTGTTGCAATTTTTGGATTTTAAGGGTTAGGGTTTGCGAAGGTCGAGATAAGCCATAAGTAGTATAGAAGCACATCACATAGTCCTTTGGATGCAGAAACCTAGTTCTAGCATCCTCCAATATTGCCTCAGGTGAGACTGCAGCCTGCGCTACGCGAGTTATTGCCGAAAGGGCCGGTAGTGTAGGGTTTTGCCGATTAGCGCAACTAACTCTAAACCTAGGTCCAAGCCCCCTCAATCCAACAAATGGTTCAATTTCCAAGACTGAGATCTATCTGAGGAATGTGTGATCTGGAAAAAGTGGATACTGACTAAGAAGGAGATTGAAAAGTGGATAGATCGGAAGTTGCATGAGTTTGTAGACCAAGAAAATAGGAATCCATGCATGTTGCAAGAAGAGTGGTTGCAGAGATACCTATATACAGAGGAACATGAAGTTTTCTTTTTCTCTTTTCCGTGCAAATTATAAGAATGGTTGGCTAAATTGGCAGATGGTCAAGGTACTTGGAAGTTGGAGAACCCTATTGTGTGGACTCTAGAGTTAGTGAGGCGCCTAGAAGGATGACAAAACAAGGTCATGAAGGTTGTTGATTATTGGATCGATAGTATTTTGGGTGGATTTATTACTTATTTTTCGATTAAGACATATGTCAGTTATAGCGAAGCTGAATGCCAGTCTTTCAAAGGACCAAGAGGTAAGAATCTAAAGTCTCTAAAAATTTGGATTAAAATGTGATTGTATGAAAAATGGGTTATGCCATTAAATGATGTTTAGACGAGACTCAATTGGAGCTACGTGAAGTGGGAGACCATTCAAAAGAGATCTAGACTCAAGTGCTAAGTACAGTCCTTCATTGGGAGCATCTGATAGAGACGAAGAAAGTAATAGCCTGAAGACGCCTCAAGGTGCATTGCAGACAATAGATCAGGGTATTGCAGGAATACAACATCCATCCACTCCACCTTCACCATCACCTCCACCTCACACACCTACACCTCCACCTCCACCTCTTCTATTTAGTATGTCAAACACTATGAAGATGCCTATATTCAAGGGTCTAGCGACTGAAGATCCTAAATAATTCTGATTTGTAGTAGATGTTGTGTGGAAGTCATAGCAGATAATGGATAATGACCTGAAGAAAGCGTAGTTGGTCACATCATCGTAAGACAAGGCATTGAGTTGGTATATTAAGTATAGTACAACTCATCCAGCTGCATCGTTGAAAGACACAAAAGATGCGTTGAATAATGAATTCAAGAAGCCTAAGTCTCAAGCCCAATCTATAATTGAGGTCAAAGAAATTAAGCAAAAGGTGAACGAATCTACACAGGCTTTTGATAAAAGGTTGAAATTTCTACTACAACAGGCTAATATGTAGATCTCGGATGAGAAACAGAAAGATTGGAATATTGCTTCATTGTTACCTCATTTGAGATTACCATTGTCATAGCAGAAGCTTGGAACGCAGGCTGAAGCACTGCAAATTGCTATGAAGTTGGAGGCTTCGCCTATTTAGGATATGAATCTGGGAGTGAAACATATTCAGTCACAATTACCTAGCCTACATATGGAGTTGGAGGATCTTAAAAAGGGGAAAGAGGTCTGAAATGAGACCCGCACGATAGTATGGTGCTTAAAATGCAAAGGCCATGGTCACGATAATGATCATTTCCCGGTGTATCATAAATATCTAATTTGGGGAGGTCCTTTCCCCATGAAGCCTGAAAATACAACTGGTTCGAGACCCGGTGTGGTGCCATGGTGCGTTATCTTCCAAATAACAGGAAAACATTCAATGAACAACTACCATCTATTGCATAAGTTTCTGCAGACTCACCAACAACTATTCTAGAATTTTTGTAAGTTTGTAGACCATGATGAGCACAATTACCGAAGCTATGAGTTAATGATGGACAGAACTTCGACATATATAGTACCGGCTAAGACACATCCTCATTAGGATCAAGACACACCTACAGCGCACAGAGGATTCCAAGGAAGAGGAAGAGGACGAGGGGGAGGAGCTAGAAGAGTTCGCAGACCAATTATTTGTTACAAATGTGGGAACCCAGGCCACTTTGCGTGAGATTGTCAGAACCTGACACAGCCCTCTTGTCAATATTACCGATAGTTTGACCACGTGATAGAAGATTGTCTTGTTCTCATCGCAAATATGCAAGAGAAGAAGAACCAGTAGCCCACCCAGAACATCCAGATGATGGAATCAGAGCCACACGAATATGGGCCCAACGTTAATATAGTTACGTGAAGTGGTATAGCTATCGGGGAGGATAAAGGAAAACAACTAGAAGAAAAGATATGGGTATGCAAGATTGCTGACAAAGATGCTAGATTTGAGTTGCATAAGGAAAAGGAAACTTTTATGGAGGTGATAAAGAGCTTTGCAGATTCAAGAGCTTCCACATCAAAGATTCAAAATCCACTAATGAAGAAGCTTGGATAGGTCATCGGTGCTTAGGAAATAGATCCTTCAGTGTTGAAATCCTTCTTACAAACCTACATAAAGCTCCTAAGTGACCAGAAAGCAGTAGAGGGATTGCAAAAGTTGATATATAACTGCATTGGAAAGGGTAAGTCGTTCCCTGAATAGTGCGTAGTGCATAAAGTAGACTAGGGTAAGAAGAGGACTCGTCAAGAGATGAGATTCACTGCACACATCAGAGAATTTGAAATGGACCAAGTGATCCTAGATTTCAAATCTGATGTGAATGTGTTGCCTAAATAGACCTGGGAAAGAATGGGAGAGCCAGTGCTACAGTGGTCCCCAATTCAACTATGAATGGTGAATCAACATAAGATTATTCCTATGGGGAACTTACATGGAGTAGTTGTAGACATTGAAGGGGTGCACGCTATAGCTAATTTTGAAGTAATCGAAATAGTGGATGACAGTAATCCCTACCTAGCGCTGCTTGGAAATTATTGGGAATTTGATATGAATGTGGTCCTCAATCTGAAGAAGTGCATCATGATGTTTGAGAAGAAGGAACTAAGAGTCATTGTTCCATTGGATCTGGCCGAGGGTGCGTGGTATACTGAACCAGTCTGGGATTACTATGAAGAGGATGTATTGAGCATAATCTTACTGCAAGGGATGACGACTAGATCAACCCTACGACATAATTGTGAATTACTTCGAAAAATGATAGCTCCTACAACTCGGATTTAGATGAGGAGCACGAGCATTAGCAGAATAAATTACATGAAGTGTCAATGCTACGATGGAACAGGCTTACTTAATCACTTCGGTGTATATCTACTGAGGTACGCAATTTACCTTATTATGATGGCTTAGAAGATGTAAATTTGTTTCTGGATAAATTTGAAAGGCATGTACTAGAGGAGCACTGGTTTCAATCATTAGACATCGTGCTAAGAGCTACGCTTGCCAAGTGGTGGGGTACACATAAGAATAGTTTCACAGACTCGAAGGAATACCGTAGGATGATGATGTTGGATTTTGGGTATGCAAATACCCACATTACTAAGAAATATACAGGGAAGGATGATCCGCACGAGCATCTGAGGAACCACAACCTGAATGGGTGCACATATTCTGCCATAGTTTGGATACTATTTCGATGTACTAGTATCTAGAAACAGAGCTACAACATGAGACCGTAGAGTGGGATGTTCTGAAGGAGAGATTTATGTTAACATTTAGTTTTGAGGATTCGAATGTATTGATGAAGCATTACAAGAAATCAAGGTTGCAATATTCAGAACACATGTAGAGCTTGTCACATGGGTACAACTAGACTAGAGTACGTAGTGGTGCCGTGCCCTGGAGTGTTACAATGTTACCACAGAAGAAGGCGAGGACAATCCCAGGAATATCAGTATCCCTGAGTTCGAGGGACAACACGAAGTCATTGGACCTAAGTCAGAAGTTCTTGACATCTCAAAACCATTGAAAACTAAGCAAGTGAACATTGGGTCAGATGCACAGCTGAAGCTCATGAATATAGGGGATTACTGGGATGAGAACATAGTTGACAAGTTTGCATAGCTATTATGAGAATATCAGGACTTATTTCCAATGATGTTTTCTTATTTGAAGGGGATAGTAGGTGAAGCCAAATGCAAAGTCGGTAAATCAAAGCCCTTACTGGTTGAATCCTAAGTACAAATAAAAAGTGTGCAAAGAAATGGATAAGATGCTTGCAGCAGGGATTATTGAGCCTGTAGAAGAATCAAACTGGGTTAGTCCTATTGGCTTATGGGGGCCTGACCCAGGTTCAGATTTATTTAGCCAAACAAATCCCTACACTACTATCCCTTTCGGCTTCAGCCCACGAAACGCGGACTGAAGTCTCACTCAAAGCAATATGAGGGGATTTTGGAACCAAGTTTCCACACCCTTGAGATGTTTGTGATGTCGGTTTACTCCAAATAGACCTACCTTTCTGCAGGTCACTTTGCACACTGTTCTAACCTTCAGTACCCTTGCGAAGTGTCATGATCGTCCTTCACACATCCCTAATCAGGGGCTGAAGTCCTTTCACACTACTAAGGCAGCGCACTACACTAATTCCCAAATTAGACTAAGTATCTTACTTATCTTATCGACAAATCTTAATTATCCTCACATGAACATATATTATTCCTTGCATTCACTTAATCAATACAGTCATACACATTCATGCATCATATAAACATTAAAAGTGAAATTCTTACCCAATATAACAGATGCATAAAATAGGGAATAAATATGTAGAAATGATATGAAACCTCTCTTTGTTAATACTTCCAACTGTTACAGACTCGACTCGCCCTGCGCACTCAACTACAGGAGTCTGCGCACTCAGCTGCGGACTACTAGGCCATTGTGCACTCAGCTGTAGGGCCTCTTCCTATGCTACGACCCAAAACAACACTTTACACTTCACAGATCTATCTCGCATACATCATATTTATTCTACGACTATCCCCTCAAACTACTTAGAGCCTCGCTCTATTTATACAATCCCATGGTCTACGGACCATGGGTAAATCTTCTACAGCCAACATTACATCAAAATTAAGGGTAGACAACCCTATGACTCTTTAACAAAATACGCACTCTGCTCCCACAAAATGCGGAGTATTTACATTGGAATTACAAAATTGTTCAAAATATGGGCTCTAAGCCTCAAAACTACCCTTGGGGGATCCCGCGCGAAACAGGCCCCCAACACAAACATCGTGACTCGCCCTTGAGTCACTCTGTAGGTGCAGAGATCTTTGCGTGAAGACCTCCCAACTCTAATTGGATTGCTGCAAGTTCGGTAGTGCACTGAGCAATTGCCTGCTAGACTTCCTCAACGCATTGTTTAGTGACCGTTGTGGCAAAACTACTCCCCTGAATACTCTCCTATGTTGCTTGTAGCTGTGAGAGCTTTGCTTCAATGGAGGTTGTAATGGTATACACCTCATCAATCCACAGCTGTAGGCACACCTTCAAAACTACTTCCTTATGCTAGTATCATCCACCTACACCTTGAGCGCCTTTTCCTGTTGCATCCTTGTGAGCCTCTTCGTAATGGAAACCGTATGTGCGGTATCTTTGACCTCATAGTCCCTCTACTGCAGCTTGTGCACCTTTGTCTTGAGGCACTCTATGTTCAGGTCCTCATGTAGGGTGGTGAGGACCTCGAATGACTGCTTGAACAACTTCGTGCAGTCTGTTATTGCACTGTTAATCGCTACCATTGTTGTTGGGATCACAGCAGTGTGCTCTTCCTTAACCTTTGACAGAGTTGAAGGTTGCGCCTTCAACTGTAGTTCTACTATCTGAAGGTTCAACTCCAGCTGAACCCTAGCCATTTCAGCTCTGGCATCACGCATCCCCACTGCTGACTTTCAGACGCGTGCCTCGACCAGCTCCTCTGCTTGGATGGCCAACTCTGGGACCATTTGGCAGACTTCTTCCACCGCCTGCACTATCTATTTGTTCTACTCCATGGCCTCACTGCGCTGTAGGCTCAACTTCTAAATGTTGATTTGCTGCTCACTCATTACCTATAGCGCTTAACTCTCCCTGGACCGTAGCTCTGCAATGACTCCATCCTGCAAAATATAGAGAATCTCCCGAGGGAGCACAACCATGTTTAACCTGATCCCTTTCAACCCACTGACCATAGGCCTATCAGCCTCATTCTCTATAACAAGTGCTCCATCTGGTAGTACTATTGTGTTGGTCATCCGGGCATATAGAATTTCCTCGGCCGTGGAAGTGCCAACTGTGAAGTTGGTCGACACAATGTCAGTGTGTTGAGTGTGCACCTACAACTCTTGTATCTATGTCCAGAGAGCCCCCAACACCATCTAGTGTTGCTCCTCAAACTACTGGAGGGCCTTCGCAGTGACGTCCCTCACTGTTTCACCAATATCATGTAGATCCCCTTTAGTAAGGGTGATAGGGTCAAATGAAGTCTTTGAAGCCTTCATCTTCTTTCATGGCCCTACCTTCTCTCTTGGGTGCGGTCATTTTAACTGGGTGGATGTTGTCTACAGGTCCACGCCACCTTGTTCAGTGTTTATTTCTAGCTCAGGCGAAGATGAATTCTGTCCTTTGCACTCTTCTTCTGTTGTCTTCTACTGCTCCTTGGCCAATTTCGCAGCATCGCACGCCGCCTAAGACTTACCCGTTGCTTCTTCCTTCCTGCACTTTTCTGCCAGCTACACCATCCGAATTTTTGCCTCTTCCTTCTTCTACTACATGGTAGACTTCTCTGCTTCCACCAAGGAGCCATCTGGAGCACACCACTCTGGCGGCCAAGACTCAAGGACCTCGAATATCACATCGTCGATCGCCAAGTACAGTAGCTCATGCCACGTCTTTGTAGGGTCCTTTTGTGCCCTTATGAAGGCATGGTGGAAGTCTGATTTGAACTCCGCAAAGCTCTACAGAATGTTGTAGACCATGGGTGATAACTATAGCTTCCGATTAATCCCCATTCTAATATTCATCTCCATGAGCACCCAAAAGATCTTACTCTGCCTTATCCTTTATGCGTCCCAGGTTACCCGTAGCAAAGCATACTTCGCTGCCTCTAGAAGGTCCTGAATGATCATCGAGAACTGGATATCTTCGAGCAATTCTCATGCCACTAGTATTATTGACAACAGAAGCCATGTGTAATGAAATGTTTTTCCCTGCACCTGTGCCTCACAACAGTTCTTAAGGAACTCACTGCATAGATAGTTTTCCTAGTTGAACTAGACCCCTTCTGTGCATTGCACTGCTAGTGTAACCATTGGCACAAGCACCTCATCCATGAAACACTTCCACATCACTTTTCCTGCCAATATCTATGTCACAACCTTGAAAGCAGGGTTGTCGATGTTGGAAATAGCATACACTCGCTTCTTATTTTCCAAAAACTTCTTTTTCATGGCCTCCGCAATGGCCAAATCATCACTCTTCCATTCTGAAATGTTTGTTGGGTCCTCCCATGCCCAAGGGAGCCATGTAATCTTGTGAATCAGATGGTCTGTGGTGGGGATGGGCTCGTCCAGCCACAAGCACCCATCATGCACCAAGCAAAGTAGTTGTCTGATGACAAAAATGGTCACTGGGGCGTGATGGTAATGCGACACCCAAAGCTGGTTTAGCAATCCTACTACACCTCTTAGCCATTTGCATGGCTCCAACTCTATTATTCTAGCCGACACGTCTTTCTTCTAGCATATTAGATGCGTGGTCACGAGATGCAGGAACTTCTCGTGGTCTGCAAGGTCCCAATATTCAAATGTCAGCATGAGCACCCATCCCAAGTACGCTCCTTCAAAAATAATTTCATTAAGGAGTAGCAAATTTTGCAGAGAGCTCTTGCTCTCATCTATATCCTTGGGCACCTTGGCTTTGCCCTTTTGCGGATGAACATATGTAGGTAGCCTAGTGAGAGGGTCCACACCCTACATTTCAACTTCCATCTCTACATCCTCCTCCTCCACCAGGATTTCTTCAAACTCTTCCTCCTGATCGACCCCCAAATTGATGGACTTCCCCTTTTCCTCCATTGTGAGCTTGGTTCTTAGCAGCTTTCTAGAAGATCCGCGCACTGGTATCATGGCCTGCTTGTATTTCTTGGGTCTCGGCATGCACGTTGGTTTAGGGATTCCAGCGACTATCCCAGTGCTCTATGGGGCTTCAACTTCTGTAATTGCCTGTGCGGCTTGCTCGATGGTCATAGCTCCGGTATCCATGATTTCTTCAAGTGCTTCTATAGTGTGATTCCACAGTTCTCTCAGTGTCTCTGGTATCTGCTCATGTAATGAATTCACCTTCAGAATATCAAACAAGTCTCAGTTCATGAATATTTGAGCGCGCAACAATTCAGTTCTCAAATTTCCAAGTGTTGTTTGCTGGACATCCCTTTGTAATTTATAGCACATTTTGAATGTGAATTCGACCGTTCCCCCCACATTCGGTCCATTAATGCTCGATTGGCGGCATATTTAAAAGAATCTAGCCCATAAACTTTGCCTTAAATTCCTGCCACCCACTCCCTTTGGTCTCAAACCAAGCATCACATCATGAATAGTGACTTTAACGGTCACTTTCCAGCCGACTTGCACTGCAGCATAGCTACCCTCGCACTGTTGCGAACCCTGTGACACTTCACTATTGCGCGTAATCCTGACATTGCGTAGTCCTTGAGAAGAGTATTTTATAGTCTGTGCCTCCTTTCAGCTGCCTCGAGCACTAAGACTGTGCTTCTGTCGGCTACTCATATGGCTAGGCCACCTGTGTATGGCTTCATATGACTGCCATTCACTTTTCCTGGGAAGGGTTATCCATTTAACTTTACCAACTGCACCGCGCCTCCATCTGTGATTTCCTTAATAACATATGGCCCTAGCCAGTGCATTCTGAGTTTCCCTGGAAATTTATCAAACTTACTATCATACAACAACACCAAATCATTCACCTTAAAGGTCTATAGCTTAATATGTCGATTGTGCTAGGCCTTTTCGCGTTTCTTCTAGGCCTACTGGTGAAATCCATCCAAAAAGCACTCTTCTTCGAGCTCCTGCAAATGTGCAAGCCTCTCCTCTAGGGCTTTCTGATCCGTCATACCCATGAGCACTTCTATGCGTAGACTAGGCACAATGTACTCCATAGGCATTATAGCTTCCACTCCATAGAAAAGCCTAAAAGGTTTTTGTCCCAGCAGTTTCTTACATGTCGTTCAATAAGCCCATAACCTTGTAGGTATGTGTAGGTCCCAATCACTTCGCTGCGCATTGCATACCTTGGTCAGCGCATTTCATACCTTGTTGAATTCTTCTGTGTGTAGAATCTTTTGTGTGGTTGCTTTCCTGCATGATGTCTCCCTAACATTAAGATCCATCTACAAGTTCGCCCCCCCAACACATGCTTCTTGACCAGGTACTTTAGTGTGGATTACATGTACATCTACGCAGGTTGTGACTCTTCTCCATAGTCCTGTGTCCTCCTGGCCAGATGTGCTCGTGGATCATCTTTTCCATTGTATTTGTCTGTCAGTCACACCTTAGGCTTCCCAAATTGTGTGCGCATCATTCTCCTACAGTCGCACCAATCGTCAAAACTCCCTTTGTACGTACCCCACCATCTCGTGGGCGTAGTGCGCAGTACCCAATCCAAGGCCTGGAAGTGTTGATTTTCTCACACCTCCCTTTCAAATTCATCCAAGAAAGTATCTACCTCATTCAAACCATCATAAGTAGGCAAATCTCTTACTCTTGTCGATACGCAGTGCAGCGAATTGGTAATCATATTGCAATTCAGCGAAGTTACCTCATGTAACCGATTCTGCGATCATTGTATTTCTTCATCAGAATCTGAAGTGCAGGAGCTTTCGCGCTCCCATGAAAGCTTTCCATCCATGGTGGGATTCACCTAGTCTTGGTCTCGTGTCGTTATCTTATAGATACAGTCTAACTCATCATCACTTTCATAGTCGCAAACCAGTTCCATATAGCACGATCCTTTAATGGGATCCAGCGGTACAATTACGCACAGTGACTTCTTATCAAAGATCATTTTCCGCTTCTTCAGATTAATTACCCCATTCATGTCAGTGGCGTAGTCAATTCCTAAGAGCATGGGGTAGGGATTGTTGTGATCAACAATCTCTATCACTTTGAAATCCGCCAGTGCACTCACTCCCTCAATATCCACAGTTATTCCCTGCAATTGCCCCATGGGTATTATTTTATGTTGGCTCGCCATCCTCGGTCTAATTGGAGACCATTGTAGTACAGGTTGCCCTACTCGCTCCCATGTCTATTTCAGAAGAACATTTGCATCCGATCCCAAATCTAGGATGACTTGATCCATCTCATATTCTCTGATCTGTGTGGTTAGTCTCATTTCTCGTCCTGTTTTTGTCTTATGTTTTCCAATCTTGTGGACTACATGCAGTTCTCCTAGCATGGTCCCAGCGCATCTATTGATGAGCTCCTGTAACCCGTTCATATCCTTACTGTCACGTAGTAACTTCATACATATTTCCAGGAATGTTGTGAGCATAGATGGGTCCATTTCTGGCTCTGATTTATCTTTGCTTCCTGAAGTCGAGGCATCAACGAAGCTCTTCTTAGCTTCCATGAAGGTTTCATGAGCGCACTCCAAATCAAATTCAGCTTCTTTCATCAGAGCTTTGTGAACCCCAGTACTATCTTCTGGCCATTTTCCCTTGTCATCTCCCACCGTGATTCCACTTCATAGCACAATTTTCATGTTCAAATCTTCCTCGCATGGCTCAGACCTCATCATTTGCAGGTTCTGAGTTGAGGGAGGTGGTAGTGCTCCTTTGTCATGTATCCTAGCTATCAACGTAGAACAATCCTCTGTCTCATGATCAAACAGTTTGCAATACTTGCAGGATGGATGCAGGCATAGTGTCATGGCCCCCCGTAATTGTAGCAAATCAATTGCCCGCGACCTCTTCTAGGTCCTCCTCTGCCTCGGCCTCGTTCGTGCCCCTAAAATCCTATTCGCGCCATTGTTGCATTTTGGTCAAGGGATCGCGTTAGGTGGGAGTTCTATCCATCATTAACTCATAACTTCTGCAAGTACGCTTGTCATGTCCCGCCGACCTACAAAAGTTGCCGAACAACTATGGCGAACTTTGCGTATACATCTGTAAGAAGTGATAATTGCCCGTGGCATGTTTTCCCGCTATTTGACAGATAGTGCACCACAAAGTAGGCGCTACACTAGGTCCTGCTTGAGCTTCCGGCCTTAAAGGCATTGATCCTCCTCCTACGAGGTAATTTCTAAAAAATCGAGTAGTGGTCTTTGTTATGACCCTAACCCTTGCATTTCACACACCACACTTCTTTGCATACCTCTCGTTAAGCAGTCCTGTCCTATTTCAAACTCTGCATCTCAAGGCACAAAATCTTCAGCTGCGCGTGGATCTCTAAACTCCTAGGTTGGGATCCTACTTCAGGGTCTAATGAAGCCTCATATAAATCTCTAAGGCCTCTAACTGGGTTGTTATCTTCTGCTATGATGGCACACTCCTTAAATGTGGTAGTAGTGAAGCTACAAACCACTTGCGATGCTGACCATCTGTCAGATTCATATTAGCTTCACGAATCGTACATTTCAGCTTCTAATCTAGTTCCCAAGGAGTCTCACCTGGTAGTATCATGATCTCTTTATATCCCACGATTGACTGCACTTCAAACTTAGGCCTGCTAAATTCTCTATTTAGCGCTATTTGGATATCTGCGATTCTCACATTTGGGTTGTCATTGGAGTACTTGATATACCAAGTCAGTGTGTGATCCTACAAGGCACTAACCAACTTCACTTTCTTTATATGGTCATATATATAACGCCTTGCGCTTCCCATATAGCCCTCACAATGAACTAGAATTGGTCTGAATCCTCATTTCCCAAACTCTTGAACACAGGAAACTTCACTTTGCTTGCCATATTGAATCACGGCAGTGGTGGAGTTGATACGAGTGAAGATGGAGGTGATGGTGGTGAAGTTGGTGGTGGTGTGGTTAGAGGAGGTATTCACAGAATTATTTTCCTTATCAGATGGATAGCACTTTGTGGAGAGACCTTCATGAGCTCTTCCTCGTCCCCTCACGGAGGTGAAATCAAGGGGCTATTCTCTAGTCCCTTATTTCCTTCATCTCTGTAAACCTTTCTACTTCACGTAGCCCCGAACATCAAGGTAACTGTATAACCCACTTTTTTCACAACAACATTTTAATCCAAGTATTCAAAGACTTTACGTACTTACCTTGCGGTTCTTTTAGAAAGCGTCTCTCTGCCTTGTTGTAGCTGGCTGAGGTGTCAACCACGAACTCAGTAACGAATCCTCCTATAATATGATTGAGCCAATGATCAACAACGCATGTGATCTTATCCTCCAATGCTTCCAACCTTCGCACTAGCTCTGGGATCCACACTATAGGACCATCAAGTTTCCACCTTCCTTGGCTATTTGCTAGCTTTGCGATCCACTAGTATAGCTCAGTAGGGAAGGACGCGAAAAAGATTTCATGGATCTTTGTATACAGGTAGCTATCTAGCCACTTTTCTTTTGAAAGTTGTTGGTTTCTCTTCTCCTAAGCCATGAACTCGTGAATTCTTCTGTCCAACCAGCCTCCAATTTCCTTCTTAGTTGGATTCCAATAATACGACATCACACATCTCTATGCAGATTCTGGTCCTAGCAACGAAACCATTTGTTGGCTTATGGGGGCCTGACGCAGGTTCATATTTATTTATCCAAACAAATCCCTACAGTACTAGCCCTTTCGACATCATCCCATGAAGCGCGGACTGAAGTCTCACCCGAAGCAGTATGGGGGGATGCAAGAACCAAATTTCCGCACCCTTGAGATGTCTGTGATGTCAATTTAGTCCAACTAGACCTGCCTTCATGTAGGTTGCTTCACGCACTATTCTAACCTTCAATACCCTCGCAGAGTGTCATGATCGTCCTTCGTGCAGCCCTAACCAGGGGCTGAAGTCCATTCGCGCGGCTAAGGCAACACACTACACTAATTCCCAAATTAGACTAAGTATCTTACTTATATTATCGACAGATCTTAATTATCTTCATGAGAACATATATTCTTCCTTGCATTCACTTAATCAATACATTCATACACATTCGCACATCATATAAGCATTAAAAGTGAAATTCGTATGCAATATAACAGATGCATAAAACAAGGAATAAATACGCAAAAATGATATGAAACTTCTCTTTATTAATACTTCCAACTGTTACAGACTCGACTAGCCCTACGCACTTAGATGCAGGGGTCCGTGCACTCAGCTGCAGACTACTAGGGCTCTGCGCACTCAGCTACAGAGCCTCTTCCTATGCTACGACCCAAAACTAGACTTTACACTTCATAGATCTATCTCGCATACACCATATTGATTCTTCGACTATCCCCTCAAACTACTTAGAGCCTCACTCTATTTATACAATCCCATGGTCCGCGAACCATGGATAGATCTTCTACAGTCGACATTACATCAAAATTAAGGGTGGACAACCCTATGACTCTTTAACAAACTATGCATTCCGCACCCACAAAATGTGGAGTCTTTACATTGGAATTACAAAATTGACCAAAATATGGGCTCTAAGCCTCAAAACTGCTTGGGGGATCCGGCGCCCAACAAGTCCTATGGTGGTTCAAGAGAAGAAGACGAAGGGATAAATATGAATCTACATAGATCTAAGGAAGTTGAACGATGCTTGTATACATGATCCATTCCCTACGTCATTCACAGATGAGGTATTGGAGAATGTTAGTGGTCAAGAAGCCTACTCATTTACAGATGGGTTCTCAGGGGATCACCAGATCAATATCGGGCTAGAAGTTCGAAGTAAGACTACCTTCGCTATGGAATGTGGTTGTTTTCAGTATACAATTATTCCCTTTGGACTTAAGAATGCCCCTGCGATTTTTTTCTAGGGTGGTAGTCACATCCTTTAAATAATTTATTCATAAGTTTTTAGAGGTTTACTTTGATGAGTAGACAGTGTCTAGGCTAGTAAAAAACCATGTTGTGAGTCTTAGCCTAATGCTAGATACTTGTAGAAAGTATTAGATATCCCTTAATCTAAAGAATTGCATATTTTCCGTACCATATGGGATACTTTTGGGCCACGTTGTTTGTAAGTAGGGGTTGGTGGTAGACCTTGCCAAAAGTGCGATGTTTATCAATATGGAGCCTCCAAGTAATGTAAAATAATTGTGCATGACTTTGGGTCATACATGATACTATAGGGAGTTCATCAAGATGAATGTGCATATCACTGCACCCATGGAAAAACTATTGAAGAAGGATGTTACATTTTGCCGAGATGATGATTTCCAAGATGTGTTGAAGGAAAAAAAATGGTTACAGTGCCTATTTTAGTGTTCCCTGATTGGAAGAAATAATTCCATGCACATGTAGACGTGTCCTGCATAGCATTAGGAACCATCTTAACCCAACCAGGTGCAAGGGATATTGACCATCTGATTGCATTTGCGAGCGGAAAGTTGTCTAAGATAGAAAATAATTACTCAACCACAAAGCGTGAAGGCTTAGTGATGGTATATGTTATATAGCAAAATGACCCCCTCATCAACTTAGAGGGGAAAGACATGATAGCTGAAGCAAAGACCAAAATCACAAGCCTTGTTTCCACACTAATGCTGGCTAAACACTGACAACATGATTTATAAAGCTTCTTTCTAAGCTTACGGGAGCGTTAGTGACCCTACTAACTCTAGTTGTTGGTTCGGGAATAGTGTTAGTGGATCCTAATCAGCATCTTGAGGTCAAAGGAGCGAATTGAGTCATAAATATATTTATATTCCCTCCTAAATCTACTTAGAAAATCAAGGAAACATCTCAAGTTCGACCTATTTGTGGGATTTCTAATCCTAATGAAGGAGGCAAATGGGAAAGAGCTTAAAAGCATGGCAACATCATTGCTTTTACCTTAAGAGACTCATGGAGGAACTTGGCAACCCTAACTCGATTGCTACATAATAAAATCTAAGGTTATGGTAATAGAGGTCAGATCATTTGAAAGGATAGCTTACTTGATTGTCAAGCATAGTCTCAAATCTAAGTGTTACACTGAATTTTGTCACCCTGACTATCTGCAGTATGTGGCCTCATCAATAGCCACATTGTCCTCTTTGTCAAGCCCCATACCTCTGCTCTTCATGTCAAAACCTCAAAGAGAGAGAAAGTCACTTAAAAACATGTTTATCT
>APFE030669634.1:181804-195160 GCA_000404065.3 Pinus taeda | reverse complement strand
ATGGACTAGTTTTCCTGAACACAGAGTCTAAGAGATATCAGAAGCATCCTCCCCAACCAAACATTCCAACAACCAAAAGACACATCCTACCTAGCCTAAAACCTTCACTGCAAGCAGTGACCATACCACATAGAGAGAGCCCTCTCTGACTGCAGCTGGACTAGAAGCTGCAGCCCAAAGTTGGTTAGTGGTTACCCCGGCCGTATCCTCTTGGGAGTCAAAGAGGACAACCTGGGTGTTAACAGTTCTAATGGTTGATGGTGGACAACGAGGAGACAAAAGATGACTGAAATCATTCACTTGGCGACTCCATTCACTGAAGAAACCAGCAATCGGTGCTTCATGGTGACTCCACAACAGAGAGGCCAATAGCTTTGATATTTTCAAGATGGATCGGATTGCAAGAAGATACGCTCCCATGAGCCGAGATCACATTCCAGGCTTTCCAAATAAAATTCCGAAGGTAGATTGGTCAAAGAATCTGCCTACGTTTAAAGATGATGGTAAGAAGGACGTTGCTTTACATCTAGTTCGATTTCACATGCATATTCGCAAGTTGAAGGTTGATTTTCCTGAAGATTGCTTAATGAAGATATTCATGGCCACTCTTGAAGGTGAAGCCCAATCTTGGTATGAAAATTTGTCCGCTGTTTGTATTTACTGTCTAAAGGATTTTCATGCCCTGTTCATTGAAAGATATAAAGACTCTTATCCATCATTGAATCTAGTTCATGATTGTTGCAAGCATGCTTATGGTTTTATTGAAATCCTTGAAAAATATTATGAGGATGATAATTTTGTGGATGATGAAATCATGGAAGCCCTGTATGAAAATCCTTTTCAGCAGCATAAAGACGATCATGAAAATTTGTAGCATGATCAAGATTGTAGTACGGTGGAAAATGAAGGAATTTTGCATCTTAACAGTCAACATGAATTACATGAAATGGATCAGCAGTATGAGGAAAATTTATATACTCCTTCACTTGAAAATATTGAAGACAATCACTGTTTGAGAAAAAGGAAATAAAAGGTCTTATCTCCTTTGTCTGAAGACGATATAGATCAACTCTTGCACGGTCATGTTCCAGCTCAAGCTAAAGCAGATTTGCAGTGCACACATGGTCAAGAAAGTGTTGATGAAACTTCTTCCTCTTTTGAAAAGGATGACAGTCCGGTGAACACCTTTATAGATCAGCAGGTTGAATATGTCCATATGACTGAAAGTGATGAAAGAAAAATGGTCGGTTCAGATTTTTCCATAGAAGAAGACAAAGTTTTGGGTCCAAATGTTCTCATGTCATTAGAACAAAGCCTTCATGAAGAGGTAATCCAGTCAGTTCATAAGCAGCAAGATGAGAACTTTGTTCAAGTAAGTGAAAATCTTTCTCTGGATGAATTTATGGTAGATGATAAAAATGTTAGTGTTGGATTTCAAGAATCATCTGAAGTTGCTTTTCTGATAATTGATGAATGTGATGAATGTAATGAGAATCTGGCTGTCATATCATGTCAAGATGATCAAAAATATATTCAGACTATAGCCGACCAGACCATTATGGTTTCCATTTCAGATTCTTCCTCATATGTTTCATGTTTTGAAGTGTTCTTTGAAGAAGAAGTCCACTCATCTGCTTGTTCAGAATTTTTTGAGGACTAGGAACATACTTTTTCTGAAGTACACTATGAAGGAAGATCAGAATCAAAAGAAAAAGACATCTTGTTTCCTCAGCAGGAGGTGGCAATAGAAAATCTTCATGTTTTTCATGATCCAATGGAAAATTTGTTGCAGACAGCAGTGAAGGTCATTATTGCAGTATTCAGCGATGAAGGAGATCATGGCCAATTTTGTTTTTGGATGCCCAGTTACCAGTATCTGTTGTTGACCAAAAGATCTGATCAGGAGAATCAATCAAGGAGGCATCTACTTGAGTGGTTACATTGGAAGACATATTACACATGATTGTACATATGGCATCGGTACGCGGGTGGCCGCCATCATGATTTGAAACCCTCAGAAGCTTGATGGACTGCTGCCATTGAATAAGTTTGGTCAATTCTTTGTTTTAGCTAAGTTAGTCATGAGTCATTTCCTTTTGCATTGAGTCAGTTTTTCAGTCATGTTGGTTTCATAATTAATTCAGTTTGAGTCAAGTTTCAGTCAATAAATTGAGTCATGTTGGTTTGTCGGAATAATGGACTCCATAGCCGAATGGACAAAAGGCACTGTCTAGCTCTTCCAGAGATCTGCTGTTCTTGGCACCTCCAAGGAGCTGCCATCCCCCATTGGAGCCAATGTTAGTGTCAGTCTTTGCAGCCTTCCTCCAGTGATCAAACATGCTCTTACACAAGTGATTTTAAGGTGTCAAGGTCAAATTTTGGCATTTTAGTGAGTCTTCAAGCAAACTTTGGTCACTAGGCATTAGGTCTAGGGTTTGATTTTACCCTTGTCAAAGTTGTGCAAATGACATTCCATGTCACCATTCACATAATTCTACCATCATTCAGAGGGTTTTCATTATCATGTCAAGTTCCATTGGGTCATTTCACACCTTGTTCATGCTTCAGTTGCGCCTAGGCAAGGTTCATTTCCCTCTCCTAGGGTTTTGAAGCTAATTTCTCTTGGATGGTCAAATAATCAGAAAAACTTGTATCTTGATGTTCATACACCTTCCCCTATCCATAATGTACCTTATCAAACTCTTCCCATCACTGAGATCCCCCAAATTCCTCATTTTCGTACAAACCCTAGTTCTTTGCTACAACCTGGCAATTTTCTATGGTTGGGCCTGTGTTTTGCCTTTTTGGACCCCTTCCCCTCACTAAATTTCTAAGATTCCACTCTCCCCTACTTCCTAACATCCCTCCACACTTCCCAAAATTTCCTCAAGAATTTGGAAGCTCCCTATCCCCTTCATTTCGCTTCATTCCGACAAATCCCTTGTCCCACACATCGGGATATGTTTTACTCAAATGATGTTTCTGAGAAATGGAAGATGAATTTGGAAAAAATGATAGATTTTTTTGTCCATGACAGACAAAGGAAGAAAAACCTCCTTCACTTTTTACACAGGTGTCATGGTTCTGAAGAAATGTCAAGAATATAATTGCCTTGGGAGAATTGATGCACCTCTGGAGCAACCTTGAGACAATAAAGTTTTCTCCTAGCTTGGTTGGCCACACGACTTTCTTGATGATCCAAATTATAACTAGAGACAAGTATCTTTCCAATGAGATATCATGAGCTCAATTTGGAGTTGAGGAAGGCATTCAAAATTTGACTGTAACAGCACTCTGCCTTTAGGCAGCCTCATTTGGCACAGTTCGACCAGTCTTGGGAGATTTGATTTTTGATAGAGAAAATGAACTCCAAATCGAAAAATTCTAGTTGAATTGGAAATTATACACAAATATATTTCCAATGAGCTATCCGGAGCTAAATTTGGGGTTGATAAAGACATTCAAAAGTCGCCTGCACCAGCACTCTGCCTTGAGGCAGCCTCATCTAGCACAGTTTGACCATTCTTGGGAGATTTGATTTTTGACAGGGCAACTGAACTCCAAATAAAAAGAATCCGGTGGGGTTGGAAAGCAGACAGAACAGGATTTCCAACGAACTATCCTATGCTCAATTTGGACATTGGGAAGGCCTCCACAAGTCACCTGGAAAAGAGCACAATGCAAAAGAGGGGGATCGCGGCAGTTTTATAAATATCTTCACTCCATATGGTCAGTTATACAAGTGGCAAAGGAAAGCAAAGGGTTACCCAAGCCATTTTTCATGTTTGTGGTGCTACACCTGTAGCTGATGGTTGCCTTTCCACCTTCATTTAGTGACCCTTGGTCGTTCTATCTCTTCATAGCACATTCTATATATTGTATGCAAACCATTTGCAAAGCAAGTTGGTTGGTTGGCTTGTAACTTCTGGGAGACAGTGGGAAAGAAATTTTGTTTCTGAATTGTATATTTTTAAAGAGAATTAATGAAAGGCAGAAGCTCTGATTCATGAGATTCATGTGGTTGTGAGTGTAGCAAATGTGCCTCTTATGTTTCATATGTATCTTGTTATGTTTCATAGTTCATTTCATATTCATTTCTGGTGAAATTTTTCGAGTGAGATCAGGTAGAATTCATCTACCTGTGGGAAAATTTCATGTGCAGTGTTTCATTCTTCTGTTGAAAAGGATTCATGTTTCCCATGCCCTTTTCACCTTCTTAATCGATCTCTCCATTTCTTTGTTATGTTCCATAGTTTCATTTCGTATCCATTTCTGGTGAAATGTTTCGAGTGAGATCAGGTAGAATTCAATTCTATTGCTCTACCTATGGAAAAATTTCATGTACAGTGTTCATTCTTCTGTTGAAAAGGATTCATGTCACCCATGCCCTTTTCACCTTCTTAATCAATCTTTCCATTCTGCCATATCTTAAAACTAAAATTGTTATGCTTTCCGCCTACCTTGCCTCACGAAATAATATGTGCCTTTATGTTAAGTTCTCTGTTCATTGAGGTCCAATGGTCCCATAACATCCCAGAAATACAATCATTCATAAAAATCACTCCTTATTTTCATTTTCTCTTACTAGTCTAAGACAAATAGTTCATTGTAATTCATCTCAGGCCATTTCATTTACTTATTCACTGAGCGTGACTCAGAGAGAGGCCTCTCCTGTTCTGGTAGGGCTAGCTACCAGACTGAGCGTGATTTGTGGTTACCCTGAATTTTGCCTTCTTTCAGTCTGAGGTGGATTTAGATGCTAACAGTACTCAATTAACCTAAGGTGCATTTGAAATCTAACAATCACGTTTTATAAGGTTTAGGCTAGAGATGTGTTCCGACATCTTAAAACCTAGCAGTTGTCATTCACTTCGGCACTAGAAAACACTAGTACGAACTTGTGCTCCCCGTACTATCAAGTATATAAAGGGATACCCCACTAGGTTGCTCCTTTATCCATAGGAAGTTGAGTCTTCTACCTTGTAAACATGATACACTGAACATAACATTCGGGGAGATTGCTACCCATACTTCTCAGTTCGCCGGGAGGTATTCTGCAGTTCACGATTACCTGGTAATCCTTATTACCTAGATCATCCTGAGTAGTTATTTTGATCTTTTTGACTCCCTAAATATAAAATATCACCATACTGCTTTTCCTTTCGAGCTCATTTCAAACCGAAAGTGATAGAGTCACCTTTTTCTTCTTTCTCAACTCTTAAAACATGAAAGAGGACCAATTTTTTTTTTGCATCTTAAAAAATTGTTGTCCACGATCTTATAACATTCCTGTTAGTCTTGTTTAGACCACGTCATGAGTATACCTTTAAATACATTTTAAATCCCTTGAAATCAATCTCTCTTTTGGTTACTTGAGACAAAATCATCGTGGTTGAACCAATTGGTTCGCCTAGTTCCTCTTCCTCTCCTCTGTCTAAAACACTGTCTGAGGAGCCTTTTTTTGAATTTCCACGGTCGCTTAAGGACCAAGGTGTTGAGCTTGGAATTATTCTGAGTATTCAACCTCTTTCATCTTGTCCTCCCCCTTCAGACACTGGTCACTTTCTGACATTGGCCCTGAATCTCCAGATAACCCTATCCAGACTCCCAAAAGTCCACCAAATTCTAAAGGTCAGCTTGGACTGGTTGTTTATCCTTCGAATCCTTTGTTCGATCTTGTTGTGATATCACCATAGTGTCCATACAATCTGTACTATAAGCTGGGTATTCCTTTGGAATTATCCCCTTAAACATCTTCGATAGTTTGTCATCGTCTATTTTCACCCATGGAATCAGAAGGTGAAATCCCAATCTCCTCTCCAGATCACTCGGAGGTTTCCACTCCACGCACAGTCAAGGAGCAGGAATATCCTTTTGCATGAAGGTTTGCCTTACACGAGAAGCATTCCAACTAGTGTTCATCCTGAGTTACCACGTAATTACGTGACTTTAGCTCAGTTATCTTTAGCATGCCTACTGCCTCATCACTATATCACAACCCTATTTGGGTATCTGGTGCTATGCCTACCACTAGTCCGTTCATTCAGAACCTGACCTCCCAATAGATGGTGATTTCTACAGTTACTTCAGCCCCGGTGCAACCCACAATTCCAAATCATCTTATTTCATTAATTCAAGTAACTCATCTGGTTCAACTGACGATCTCGAGTCATGTCACTGTCAGTTCTTCATTCCCTCTAGTAAATGGGAAGGCTATCCCACCTCCTGGGGGGCAGAGTCCAAATGTTTCTATGATGTTTGGCACAACCAATGTGAGTGTCTCACAACCTCACATGGTTGGGATGAACCAACCCTCTTCAGGTGCCATTTTAAATCCTGATGGTCCTACTGTATCAAGTAATGTCCAGTACCAACAACCCAATGTTGGTTCGTATGGGTCAAGTCATGTCCAGTACCAATAGCCCAATGTTGGTCTGTTTGGGTCAAGTCACGTCCAGTACTAGCAGCCCAATATGGCTCAAGGTCAGTACCAACCTCCTTATGTTCAATATGGTTCACAAGTGATGGCTAATCCACCATAAATCCCTCATCCTGGACCTTATGTCCAACATAGTTCATCTGACGTGCCCGGTGGGTATGGCCACATACAGCTCAAGAACTTTCAAGCTCTCATTCTGGGAACTGTTCAAGTACCTTTGCAGGAGCAAGGACAACTCCTACAATAGCAAGGGAAACCTTCATTGCAGCAACGGCCATCCATGCAACATCAAGGCCAACCTTCATTGCAGTAAGGGCCATCCATGTAGCAGCAAAGCTAGGTGATGCCGTAGCAAGGACAATTGCAACAACCTTAGGGGAAACCCTCGCAACAGTTGCGCAAACCATGCAACCGCAGGGACAACCTCTACAGCTACAAGGTCAACCCTTGCAGCAACAAGGTCAACCCAGGCAGCAACAACCCTTATACTCATATCAATAGGGTAAACCCTTGCAAGGGCAAGGCCAAGATCAAGTCTAGCAGCAGCAGTTGCAGAATCCACATCTAAGGACAATAGGTTCAGCCTCCTTTTGTCAAAGGACAGCAAGTCCAAAATCCTTATGTCCAAGGAAAACAAGTGCAGAATCCTTACGTCCAAGGGCATCATGTCCAAAACCCTTTTGTCCAGGGACAGCAGGTCCAAAACCCTTATGCTCAGGGACATCAGGTGAAAAATCCATATGTCCAAGGTCAGCATGCTCAATAGCCTTTTACTGTGGATAATCTGGGTCATATTTTTCCATAGTATGTTTCTTATCAAAATCCTCTGGCCGGATAGTTCCAAGGTTATCAAGGTCAGAATCCTCCCTACGGGCAAGGTAACCTATAGTGGGGGAAAAATCAAATGCCATATGGACAAAATCCTCCACTATGGGGACAAAATACTTACCAGAAGCAATGGGCCCTACAGGTTGGGCCACCTTATAGACCTCAAATGCCTTTTAATACCCAATTTTTGTTCTTGGTTGTGTTGTAATTGCCAGATGTGTCTTACTCATGAATGACCCGATTCTTCATTCGCCATACTGGCCTCCAGTTTCGTCCAAGATTTTGAGCGATTGTCAAAATTTTGAAGGAAAAGCAAAACAGGATCCTCAATCCCACATGATGACATATCACCTCCGGTGCTCCTCGAATTCCTACGTTGATGATTCCATTCATCTTCATCTTTTCCAACGAACTCTTACAGGGGCTCCAGCCAAATGGTAGATCGAGCTACCTTGAAATACCTATCATGACTTCAACACTCTCACCATGGCCTTTCTCACACATTTCTAGCTGTCGGTTCACTATGAAACTGGCACCCATATGTTAACGTCTCTCAAGCAGGACACTACGACTCACATCTCCGATCACATCCATGAATGGATACGTAGACACCATCTGATCAAGTTTGAAAATTTTGATCAGTTGTTGACCGAGTAGTTCACCAAATTATTTGTCAACAAAATTGCTGAGGATATTGCTATGGGTGGATGTGTTACTGAGGAACAAGTCATCGCACATGCCCAGTATCTAGACCTTGTCTATTCACAATCTGGAATATTATGTGATGTGTTACCCGATGCCCCCAGACCATCGTCTAATCTAATGACATCTAAGTCTCCGGCTACTCCACCTATTGATGGAGTAATTGGTTTAGTGACTCAGACCCCTGCAAAATCTTCTTCCAAACAGAAGTCGGTCTCCAACACTGCTCCCATTGACTCCTCTCACAATTCATCTTGCCCTGGTGAAACCTCGAAGGTTCACATTGTCCAGTCTACCGCAGCAGGTAATAAGAAAGGCAAAGGAAAGGGTAAAGCTGATGACCGAAAACAGGGTTCTCCTAAGTCGTTTGCTGGTGATGCTTCCCAACGGAAACCCAGGTATCCATGCCTCATCTGTGAGGACGATCACTTAACTAAGGATTGTCCTATACGGTCCAAAGTTAGTCATTTGCTCAAAGGGACCTCGACTGTCCTAAAAGAACCCTTTCCGTCCCAGCAGACTCAAATGGTAGACCATCCTTAGTCATCCGCTTCCTTAGGTTCACAAGTGTTCATGATGAGTACATGTTGAAGGCTCGAAAAATCAAGACTCCAACAAGGGGGATAACCACCCAATCCGGACCTTGGGACAGCTCCTTTTCCGTTTGGAATAGTGGCTCCGACTGGGGATGATGGGACCAGTTTCCTAATCTATTTATGATGTTTGTGCTAACGGGATGATGTTCTTATTTTTGGGGTTTTATGAGGTGAATACTTATTCTAATCTTAATCTATCTTCTAACTATCATATGCAATCTATCATAATCAAAGAAAACATCTAACTTTAAAACTATCCCGAGAGTAACGTTTATATATGTGATCTAAAATGATTTCTAAAGGTAATTGATAATAAAGATCATTCAATCACAATAAGAAAAGAATCCATTTGATAATGATCATTTCATATAAAAAGTTAGCCGAAACGATATGAAAGATATATCGCATAGAGTCATTCAGATATTCAGCATAAAGAATAAATCATCATCATACAAAAGTGCAATAATGATAACTAAGAATTTAAACTTTCATACATAAATAGGTGAAAATGATTTATTGCTTGATACACAAGTAAAAGGTATTAAGAGATAAAAGTACCATTTGTAATACGTCCTACTCATATGCTCCAGCAATATTGATCTATCTTCAAAATCACTTAACATCAACTAAGAGTACAGAAATGCAATTTTAGTAGAAGATGCTAAAATCAAGTAAAAAATAAATCTCGTTCCATTAATTTTACCAAAACCTCCTCAGTGGGGAGCATAAGTGCACGTTTGAAGAATTTTTTTGATTAAATTTCTAGACCCTTCTCCAAATGCATGAGAGGGGTTTAAATACTAATCTATGAAAATTAAAAATAGATATTAAAAAAATAGATGAGGAGTTTTAAATGACCTGCCTCATTTTAAGCAAAAATAAACAAAAACAAAAACAAAATATGTCTATGACTAATCCTGCATCTGATCCTTGAGATCGCAATTATCCAGCATCGGTTTTAAGAGTGTCAGTTGGCTGACTTCAAATTTCAGTTGTCCTACAAATACGGCATTGGTGAGCGCTGGCACTATTTTCTCGATGGAAGTCATCAGGCATTTTAGGGTCCTCCATTGGCTGTGTGGTTTCACTAGATACTGCCAGTATGCTTCCCAATTCAATCTGTTTACCTGTTTAATTGCCTCTTCCCTTTCCTCCACTGCTTGTTTCCATACTGCTTGAAGCTGTTGTGCTTTTGGAAGAAAGCCAGGGGTGGTTTCTACTACCAAATTAGCCTTGTGTATATTTTCATTTATGCATTTGATGACACTGTTCGCTACCGCTGCTGCATCCTCCATTTACTGTTCTGCCTCCCTTACCCGAGAATCCCATTTCGCAAATAACATTTCTTTGTGCGATTCATCAATTTTGGGCATGTCTACTCTTTTCCCTTCTTCAGATTTCTACCAGTTTAAGAAGTCTGAGACTTTCTTAAATATTGAATCATATTCAAGTCATAATTCCACAACTTGATTTGTTATGTTATCACTCATTTCGCAGTGGGAATTCCACTGCAAAATCTTCTCGCATAATATTTCTTTCTGTTGTAGAAGCTGGGAATTGAGACCACGTGCCTCTATGACAAACTATTCTATTTTGGGATCATCTTTATGCAGTTCTATTATACTCTGTAACTGTTCTTCTTTACTAGCTGAACTTCTTTGATGTTCCAACTACATTTGCTGAAAGTCTTGCTAAAGTTTTGCCAACTATGTTTTCGCTTGTTGGTTGATGTTGACCTGTTGTAACTGTTGTTCCAAAAACAAAATCCTATCTTATTTTTCTTTTAGCAGTAGTTTTACCTCTGCTACTTTGTCAATGGTTGCTGAAGCATATGCACCTACGACCTGTGAGAGCCTAGTGAGATTTGCCGATGGATCTGTAGTTGGGTCTTTCCAAAGAACATCCAAAGGTTCATCCTCAGGAGTGAGCACAGAATCCAACCTTCTTTTCTTTCTTTGTCTTCTAACGACGGCTTTATGTTGAGGGCTTTAAAATACATCTAGAGGAGGAATTTCCTCTATTCTCAATACAATCTCAGATGTGGGAGCAATGGTAATATGCTTCGTTTCCTGAGTGCTAACAACCCTTTCTATTACCATTTCTGCGGTCGTCTCTTATGTGTTTGTTGGTGGCTCTGCGTTTTGTTCCTCTATGTTAAGTATCTTATTAAAAATTTCCCATTCTCCTTCTAGATCAATTATGAGCAGCTTTTCTTGCTTTGTAAGGGGAGTAGAGGCTTCATCTTGTTTTACAAATGAGGTCTGCTAATCAGACTTTGTTGTGGACTGGGTTGTGTCTTTTAATGACTCCTCGCTCTTACTGTGTTGATTTTCGAATGTTTTTTTAGATTGATTGCCAGACTTTCCTGGCGACTCTTTTTCAAAACTTGTTTTGGACTTCTCTTTTGAATCTTCACTTATGCTTACACTGGGAGTAGGATCTCTTACTGGTTCAATGAGTAATTATTCCAATGGGACCTTAGACAACCTCTGTTTTCTGTAATTATCAAAAGTTTGGAGACCTTCTTGGTTAAAAAGAATTTGTGCCATATGTTGAACTTCTTTGAAGGTGTTTTTCTACAGGAAAACATCATCAAAGGGATCTTTTTCATGGAAAAATACTTTTATTCTAACCATTGTGGTAAAATCTTTTACAATACCAAAGGGATCATATCTCCTCCCCGGGACCTTGGGTAGTTGTAAAGATAATACATTATTAACATCTTTGAAAGCATGTCCTAAGCCATGCAATGCAAATGTTCCGCATGTGGCCTTCTTGGAATCTTTCAATACTTTTCTCATCCCCCCCTCGCCGCATATCTAATAGGTTATCTCCCTAGCCATCAATTTGTTTGGGACATAAAAAGGTAGCACATGGGGCGAGGCAAGACTACCAAATACTCTAGTATACATGAATAATTCTTCCCCAAACCATCTCGCTACGGGGAGAATATCTACCTCAGCTTCTTGGGGAAACCTTGGGACATCTCGGTTGTAAATCTTTTATGGATCGAGAGTATAACTTTGTGACAAACTTTGAAGAAATGTGGCACGAAATTTGATTCCCACATGACTTTGTGATAAATTTGAATGGGAAGTGGATTTTGAACCGTCCATTTCCATCCCATAACAGGAAATTTGGAACCAAAACAAATAGTGTCCATAACATAGGCGCTCATGAAAAATGGAGGGTAAACCCTTGAAGCAATGCTTCTTTTTCCTCTGTACTCTAAAATTGCAGTGGCTAAATTATATGATAGGATTTGAGCCCAATTCATTATTGTAACATTGATAGCTACATCTACTAGAGGTAACCATTCTGATGAAAATTTGTTGATGTCTAGTTTACCAAATAGTCTACATAACATAGCAGCAGCAAAACAATAAGGGGAACAAAGAGAACCGGTGGCGTACATGCCATTTTTATATTTTTTTAGTCTTTCCTCATTGTTTTACCAATGCTTCATGCATTCTGCCAAGTCTTCATTCTCCTTGGCGAACTTCTCGACAAAGTGCTTGTTCTAGATGGCCTGGGGTTTTGGTAAATGGTACATGAGCCTCAGGTTGTCTGGAATAAATGACCCCATGACTTCCTGGCTTGTTGTTTTGAATTCTCTGTTAGATATGTCCACATCATCTATAATCCACTTAACCATGTCGGTGTAAGGGAGTATCTTTCGCCTTGCAGCAATGTGGTGCAAGAATGAGCATGCAAGTTCAATCAAAGAAGCATCAGAAGAGCCGCGTCCATCCATTGTAATTGTTATTTCCATAATCCTCGGTTGTTCTTATTGTAATAATTGATACATAGTTTCCCACATAGATGTCCCTGCATCTTGATTACAGGTAATGTCTATGAACAACGGGGTCATTTCTGACTTTTAAGAAGCGGGTGCCTTTCTTTTCTTCACCATTTCTTCGGATGTTCTGCTCTGTGTGTTCTTCCTGAAAGTTTACAAGCAAAAAGCAGAATAGGATAAAAATGATAGTAAATGCAGAAATAATCAATAGAGAGTACGAAAATAAGGTGACGGAGGGTCTTTAATTCTAAATCACTTCAAAAGATATCAACTTACGTCGAATGACCTTTCACAACTAATCATAATCGTTTTTTAATAAATTTCCACTAATGAACCATTATGCTTGACTTAATGTTCATAACTTCACATCGAAAGTCGGGAAGTACTCTCCTAGAATAGTGAGCCCTTTAAGTTGCGATTAAAGCGATTTCACGATTTGATGCGCAATCTCACAGATCGCTATATTGCAAAAACTTGTTTGCATTAAGACCTACTGCCATGTGAGTTGATGCGATATGCGATATGTGAGATGCCATCGCATTTCGCAATATCTTCATGTGCTTTATCAAATCGCGCCGTGTGGTTTGAAACTGCGATGCGATAAGGTTACGAGAATTTTAAGATTTCGCATTTCGCGGATCGCATTTTAATAGGGTAACTTTTATAAGGGAGGTTTGTCGTAATTGTTTTTGTGATGCGAGAATAATCTTCTTTAAAGCGGGTTTTTTCAATATTTACTTTAATATTCACGACTTCCAAGGTATAAAGTTATTCTTAGGCTTTTTGATCATGTGGCGCTTATTTAGGAAACCTAATGTTTATGAAGTTTTATGCACCTAAAGTATGAAAAGGTCCTTTTTCCATGTTTTAGCAAGTTCCATTTTGACATCTTATTTTATTCTAAAAACAAAAGGCATGATTAGATGCTAAGATTTGATTTTTTTGGAAGGGTCCCCATTTATTAATGGTATTACTAATACTAATACATTGGG
>APFE030669634.1:151860-173824 GCA_000404065.3 Pinus taeda | reverse complement strand
TATATGAAACTTAAAAATATATGTTACAAAAATAGATGAGAAGTTTTAAACGAACTGCCTCATTTTAAGAAAAAATAAACAAAACAAAAAATGTCTATGACTAATCCTGCATCTGATCCTTGAGATCACAAATATCCAGCATCGGTTTTAAGAGTGTCGATTGGCCGACTTCAGTTTTCAGTTGTCCTACAAATACGGCATTGGTGAGCGCTGGCACTATTTTCTCGGCGGAAGTCATCAGGCATTTCAGGGTCATCCATTGGCTGTGTGGTTTCACTAGATACTACTAGTATGCTTCCTAGTTCAATATGTTTACCTGTTTAATTACCTCTACCCTTTCCTCCGCTGCTTGTTTCCATATTGCTTGAAGCTTGTGCTATGGAAGAAAGCCAGGGGTGGTTTCTGCTACCAAATTAGCCTTGTGTATATTTTCTTTTACGCATTCGATGACACTGTTCAATGCTGCTCCCACATCCTCTATTGCTTTTTCTGCCTCCCTTAGCCGAGAATCCCATTTTGCAAATAAAATTTCTTTGTGTGATTCATCAATTTTTGGCATGTCTTCTCTTTTCCCTTCTTCAGATTTCTGCCAGTTTAAGAAGTTCGAGACTTTCTTAAAAATTGAATCATATTCAAGTCATAATTCCACAACTTGATTTGTTATGTTATCGCTCATTTCGCAGTGGGAATTCCACTGTGAAATATTCTGGCATAATAGTTCTTTCTATTGTAGAAGCTGGGAATTGAGACCAAGTGCCTCTATGACAAATTGTTCTATTTTGGGATCATCTTTATGCAGTTCTATTATACTCTATAACTGTTCTTATTTACTAGCTAAACTACTTTGATATGCCAACTGAATTTGCTGAAAGTCTTGTTGAAGTTTTGCCAACTGTGTTTCTGCTTGTTGGTTGATGCTGACCTATTGTAACTGTTGTTCCAAAAACAAAATCCTATTTTCTTTTTCTTTTAGCAGTAGTTGTACCTCTGTTGCTTTATCAATGATTTCTGAAGCATATGCACCTGTGACCTGTGAGAGCCTAGTGAGATTTGCTGATGGATTTGTAGATGGGTCTTTCCAAAGAACATCCAAACGTTCATCCTTTGGAGCGAGCACATAATCCAAATTTCTTTTCTTTCTTTGTCTTCTAACGATGGCCTTATGTTGAGGGCTGTAGAATAAATCTAGAGGAGGAATTTCCTTTATTCTCAATACAATATCAGATGTGGGAGCAATGGGAATATGCTTAGCCCTTTCTACTACCATTTCTGCGGTCGTCTCTTGTGTGTTTGTTGGTGGCTCTGCATTTTGTTCCTCTGTATTAAGTATCTTATTAAAATTTTCCCATTCTCCTTCTAGATCAATTATGAGCGGCTTTGCTTGCTTTGTAAGGGGAGTGTAGCCTTCAGATTGTTTGACAAATGAGGTCTGTTGATCAGACTTTGTTGTGGACTAGGCTGTGTCCTTTATTGACTCCTTGCTCTTACTGTGTTGATTTTCGGATGTTTCTTCAGATTGATTGCCAGACTTTCCTGGCGACTCTTTTTCAGAACTTGTTTTGGACTTCTCTTTTGAATCTTCACTTATGCTTACACTGGGAGTAGGATCTCTTACGGGTTCGATGAGTAATTGGTCCAATGGGACCTTAGACAACCTCTATTTTTTGTAATTATCAAACGTTTTGGAGACCTTCTTGGTCAAAAATAATTAGTGCCGTATGGTGAACTTCATTGAAGGTGTTTTTCTGTAGGAAAACATCATCAAAGGGATCTTTTTCATGGGAAAATACTTTTATTTTAACCATTGTGGTAAAATCTTTTACAATACCAAAGGGATCATATTGCCTTCCAGGGAACTTGGGTAGTTGTAAAGATAATACATTATTAACTTCATTGAAAGCATGTCCTAAGTCATGCAATGCAAATGCTCCGCATGTTACAGGAAATTGAGGCCAAATGGCCTTCTTGGAATCTTTCAGTACTTTTCTTATCCTCCCCTTGCTGCATGTCTGATAGGTTATCTCCCTAGCCATCAATTTGTCTAGGACGTAAAAAGGTAGCACATGGGGCGAGGCAATACTGCCAAATACTCTGATATACCTGAATAATTCTTTCCCAAATCATCTCGCTATGGGGAGAATATCTACCTCAGCTTCTTGGGAAAACCTTGGGGCATCTCGGTTGTAGATCTTTTTATGAATCGGGAGTATAACGCCGTGACAAATTTTGAAGAAATGTGGCATGAAATTTGATTCCCACCATGACTTTGTGATAAATTTGAATGGGAAGTGGATTTTGAACTGTCTAGTTCCATCCCATAACAGGAAATTTGGAACCAAAACAAATAGCGTCCATAACATAAGCGCTCATGAAAAATGGAGGGTAAACCCTCGAAGCAATGCTTCTTTTTCTTTTGTACTCTAAAATTGCAGTGGCTAAATTATCTGACAAGATTTGAGCCCAATTCATTATTGTAGCATTAATAGTTGCATCTACTAGGGGTAACCATTTTGATGAAAATTTGTTGTTGTCTGGTTTACCAAATAGTCTACATAACATAGTGGTAGCAAAAAAATAAGGGGAACAAAGAGAACCGGTGGTGTACATACCGTTTTTAGCTTTTTTGAGTCTTTCCTCATTGTTTGACCAATGCTTTGTGCATTCTGCCAAGTCTTCCTTCTCCTTGGCGAACTTCTCGACAAAGTGCTTGTTGTAGATGGCTTGGGGTTCTATTAAATGGTACATGACTTCTTGGCTTGTCATCTTGAATTCTCTGTCAGATATGTCTGCATCATCTATAATCCACTTAACCATGTCGGTGTAAGGGAGTATCTTTGGCCTTGCAGCAATGCGATGCAAGAATGAGCATGCAAGTTTAGTGAAAGAAGCATCAGAAGAGCCACATCCATCCATTGTAACTTTTATTTCCATAATCCTCGGTTGTTCTTCATCTAATAACTAATACATAGTTTCCCATGTAGATGTCCCTACATCTTGATTACAGGTAGTGTCTGTCAACAATGGGATCATTTCTGACTTTTCAGAAATGGGTGCCTTTCCTTTCTTCACCATTTCTTCGTATGCTCTGCTTTGAGTGTTCTTCCTAAAATTTTACAAGCAGAAAGTAGAATAGGATAAAAATGTCTATTGTTTTGTAGATTTCTGTGGAGTGGTTCTTGATAACTTGAATTCGGATATTCCACAGTGTTCATATTTTTGTTTGTCAATGTTGTGAGTCTAGACCAAGACTCATCATCAGGATAAAAATGATATTAAATGCAGAAATAATCAATAGAGAGTATGAAAATAAGGTGATTGAGGGTCTTTAATTCTAAATCACTTCAAAAGATATCAACTTACATCGAATGACCTTTCACAACTGATCGTAATCGTTTTTTGATAAATGTCCACTAATGAACCATTATGCTTGACTTAATGTTCATAAATTCACATCGAAAGTCGGGAAGTACTCTCCTAGAATAGTGAGCCCTTTAAGTTGCGATTAAAGCGATTTTGCGATTTGCTGTGCAATCTCGCAGATCGCTATATCGCAAAAACTTGTTTTCATTAAGACCTACCACCATGTCATTTGATGTGATATGCGATATGCAAGATGCCATCGCATTTCGCAATATCTTCATGTTCTTTATCAAATAGCGCCGTGTGGTTTGAAACTGCGGTGCAATAAGGTTATGAGAATTTTAAGATTTCGCATTTCGCGGATCGCATTTTAATGGGGTAACTTTTATAAGGGAGGTCCGCCGTAATTGTTTTTGCGATGTGATAATAATCTTCTTTAAAGAGGGTTTTTTCAAGATTTACTTTAATATTCATGACTTCCCAGGTATAAAGTTATTCTTAGGCTTTTTTATCATGTGGTGCTTATTTAGGAAACTTAATGTTTATGAATTTTTATGTGCCTAAAGTATGAAAAGGTCCTTTTTCCATGTTTTAGCAAGTTCCATTTTGACATCTTATTTTATTTTAAAAAGAAAAGGCATGATTAGATGCTACAATTTGATTTTTTTGGAAGGGTCCCCATTTATTAATGTTATTACTAATACTAATAAATGGGGGGGTTGTTGATAAGAACAACAGTACCCTGATCAACATGGCTACCAAGTCAAATTATTGTCAAACTCCTCCCCCATCAACAGGGAAAGAGAAAGAAGAAACATCTTCCTCTTCCGCCCCATCCAGTTCTGGTCTTCTCGATATAGAGTGACCTAATCCTGATTCGCCTTTCGACCACCTTCTCGCGGTGTGCTTCAAAATTCCTCGTAAAATCCTAATGCTCGAGTCACTCAACATTATAACATTGTTAAATATTTGGCTCAAGTGCCATCAACCATGTCTGCTCTCGAGGTACTTCAAAGCTATCCTTCTCAGCGGAAATCATTATTGTCGGCTATTGGGGGTATTGATCTAGCTAACTCTAATCTCATCTATTTTGAGCTGGAAAACCACGTTCCGCGTTTACCTCATAAAATTTCCTTTCTCATTCAAGTAGTCATAAATGAGAAAACCATTCATAGGACTGCCATTAATGAAGGTTCTTCTACCTGCATCATGTCTCTCGCATGTTGGAAGGAAATTGGTTCTCCTACTCTGAACTAGTCCCCTAACACTTTGGAAGCTTTTGAGGGGCGTGATTCATGACCATTCGGTGTCCTTCCCAACCTTTCCATTACTTTGGAGGGCAAGACAGTACACGTAAAAGTAGAGATTGTTGACACTAATCGTAACTTCAATCTCCTACTTAGACGGAGCTGGACCCATGCCATGCATGTTGTATCCTCCTCCATTTCCTGTGTGATTCGTTTTCCCCATCAAGAGAAGATAGTCACAGTCACCCAACTATCCTTCTTTGCCTCTTCCTCCTCAGATGGCAATGTTCCATATGTCAAGCACACGGGTGCTCCTTATGAGAGTGTGGGGGCAAGACTCTTTAAAGATCCTCCCTTGATGGAAATTTTTCTGCATCCACCTCCTCATGTTGCCTCTGTCAACATGATTCGGTTAATTTTGATCCTTGGGTCATTCCTTCGCTAAATCTTGTTGATACATGGGGCAAAGTTATTCTGTTAAGTCCCGCCGAAATTGATTACGTTTAAATTATTTCGGCTTCACCTTCAATATCCTCTGATCATCCTGTTTCGATAACATCTCTCGATACGTATTCTTAATCCCTGTGGATTGGTTCTTCGAAATCTCCCAATCCCTTAGTAGAGAATTTTCTTTCTGACAGAAGTATCATGTTAGTAATGTCTCTGGAAGAAGTAGCTTAGAATGACACTCATCATCGTTCATCATTGTTGGCTACAATGGAATTGCCAGATGTGTCTAGACTCATGAATGATCTGATTCTTCATTCGCCATACTAGCCTCCAGTTCCTTCCAAGATTCCAAGAGATTGTCCAAAGTTTGAAGGAAAAACGAAGGAGGACCCTCAAGCCCACGTGATGACATATCACCTCTAGTGCTCCTTCAATTCCTACAATAATGATTCCATTCATCTTCATCTTTTCCAATGAACTCTTACAGGAGCTACGGCCAAATGGTATATCGAGCTCCCCTGGAATACCTATCATGACTTTAACACTCTCGCCATGGCCTTTCTCACACATTTCTTGTTGCCGATTTGCTATGAAACTAGCACCCATCTGTTAATGACACTCAAGAAAGACACAATGACTCACATCTCCAATCACATCCATGAATGGAGACATAGGTGTCATCTGATTAAGTTTGAAATTACTGATTAGTTGTTGACCGAGTGGTTCACCAAATCATTTGTTAACAAAATTGTTGAGGACATTTCTATGGGTGGATGCATCACTGAGGAACAAGCCATCGCACGTGCCCAGTATCTAGACCTTGTCTATTCACAGTCTAGCACATTATATGATGTGTTACCCGATGCGCCTAGACCATCATCTGATTTGACGACATCTAAGTCCCCCGCTACCCCTCCTACTGATGGATTAATTGGTTTAGTGACTCACACCCTTGCAAAATCTTCTTCCAAATAGAAGTCGGTATCCAACATTTCTCCCAATGACTCCTCCTGCACATCCAGCCTTGGTAAAACCTTAGGTTCACGCTATCCAGTATACCACATTAGATAAATCCTCTAAAGGTAAGAAGAAAGGAAAAGGCAAGGGTAAAGCTGATGCCCCAAAACAGGGTCCTCCTAAACCATCTATGGGTGATGCTTCCCAATGGAAACCTAAGTATCCATGCCTCATTTGTGAGGAGGATCACTATACTAAGGATTGTCCCAAGCAGTCCAAAGTTAGTCGTTTGCTCAAAGGGACCCCAGTTATCCTGAAAGAGCCCTTTCTGTCCCAATAGACTCAAATGGTAGACTAGCCTCATTCATCTGCTTCCTCAGGTTCACTAGTGTTCATGATGAGTACCCCGATCAACGTGGCTACCAGGTCAAAAGATTATCAAACTCCTACCCCGTTAATAGGTAAGGAGAAAGAAGTTACCCCTTCTTCTTCCACCCCATTTGGTTCTGGTCCTCTTCATATAGAGCGTCCTAATCCTGATTCCGCCATTCAACCACCTTCTCGAGGTGTGGTTCGAAAGTCCTCGTACAATCCCAATGCTCGAGCAACTCAACATTATAACATTATTGAGGATTTGTATCAAGCGCCATCAATTATGTTTGTTCTCGAGGTCCTTCAAAGTTTTCCTTCTCAACGAAAATTGTTACTGTTGGATATTGGGTGTATTGATCCAGCTGACTCTAATCTCATCTACTTTGACCTGGAAAATCACGTTCCGCATTTACCTCATCAAATTGTCTTTCTCATTCAGGTAATCATAAATGAGAAAGCCATTCATAGCACCATCATCGATGAAGGTGCTTCTACCTGCATCATGTTTGTCACTTGTTGGAAGGCAATTCGTTCTCCTACTCTAAACCAGTCCCCTAACACTCTAGAAGCTTTTGACGAGCACGATTCGCGACCATTCGGTGTCCTTCCCAACCTTGCCATTACATTGGAGGGCAAGACAATACATGTCGAGGTAGAGATCGTTGACTCTAATCTTAACTACAATCTTCTACTCAAACAGAGTTGGACCCATGCCATGCATGTTGTAGCCTCCTCCCTCTTCCGCGAGATTCATTTTCCCCATCAAGGGAAGATAGTCACAGTCGACCAACTATCCTTCTTTGCCTCTTCCTCCTTGGATGGCAATGTTCCATATTTCAAGCACATCGATGCATCTTATGAGAGTATGGGTGCATGACTTTTTAAAGATCCTGCCTTGATGGGACTTTTTCCGCTCCCACCTCCTCATCTCGCCTCTGTCAACATGATTTCGGTCAAGTTTGATCCTTGTGTCGTTCCTTCACCGAATCTTGTTAATACATGGCACGAGGTATGTCATTAAGTCCCACCAAAATTGATTACGTGAAAATTGTTTCCGCCTCACCTTTGGTATCTTATGATATGTTGGCATTATGATACAAATGTTGTCCTTGATGGCAACTCACTCAAATGCAATATCACGATGCAGCATGTCAAAAGCAAAGAATTACAAATCAGACTACAAATAATGAATAAAGAGAGGTATACGTAGGTTCACCTTGACCAAGCTGCGTATACACACAGGTTCCCTAAACACAAGTTGCATATACGTAAACACGCACTTTCACAGAAGGAAAAGTGTGTATATATTGGAAAACTATGTTTTTGGTCTGAGGTATTTGGTCTAAGGTATTTTGATCCATGGTATTGGCCCAAGGTATTTGGTTCGAGGTATTGACCCTAGGTATTTGGTCCAAGGTATTGGTCCTAAGTGGTTTTTATCGATGGTACTGAGAAAGGCCTAAAACTATATAAGCATGAGAAGATCATTAAGCCAAGGGGTGTAAGTATCCAATATCTGATGAAGTGTGAGATTTAGTATGCAGGTTATTGGCTTATGGTTCTTTGCTTGATCTGAACCAAGGATGAACCTTAGCAGTTGATGAGGGATAAGATCTAATGATGGATCGGGATCTTAAGGCTTGAAATGAATTATCATGATATGGTTTGATCATCTATAGTCTAGATCTGAATACTGGTGCATGTGTTATTCTGTAAATGCTATGATCTGGGTATAACTGAGGCCTGGAATAACAGCAAAATTATGAATTAATATTTAGAGATGTGTACGCTAGTTGGCTTTGATAAAATCACGTATACACGTTGGTTCGAGAAATGGAAGTAGCGTATACCTTATGAAGTATGTTTTAGCTGTTTCTGTTTGCTGTTACAGAGTTCTGGGTTCTGCTTTGGGTTCTGGTGACTGTATTCTGGTGACAATGTTCTAAATGGTCAGATTCAGGTTATGATGATTGAATTTCAGTGATTGGTTGATGCAGATGTACTTGATGATTGTATTGCAGTTGATGGGTGCAGTATGAAAATTGAATGAAACGTGGCCTTTAGATTGTGGCGTTATGTTCCAGGAGTATCCAGTCTAAAAAAATTCATGAAACGTGGTCCCTAGTAGAAGAGTGGAGTTTTCTGTAGGCTGGCACCTACATACTAGTAAACATATTAGCTAGTAAAAGAGCTAATGGGTTGTAGCTCCCTTCCAGTAGTAGCTGGAGAACGAGAGAACGTTGTAGCCTTCTGCAGGTGGGTGCCTACGTACTAGTATGGGTCTACACTAGTACAATATTGTAAACAAATTTTCTTATTATTAAAAGAAGATAGAGACAGCAGTAGCAGGTGGTTTTTACCCACATTGGGTTTCCACCTTATATCTTGGTTTTCCTATGTGTTTATTAAGTGTGATGCTTTATTCTACTTCTACTGCACTGTCTAATAAATCTCTGATATACTGGCCAAAGTTCAATACATGATAAACTGTCTAAATCAAAAGTTCTCTGCATATACGCTGGTTTCTTTAAGTACGGTCGCGTGTACATGCTAGTTCACTTAGTTTAAGTAGCGTATATAAATTTGTTTGGGAAATTAAATTATTGATCTAATAATACTAATTCACCCCCCTCCCAGTGTTATTTCCAACATGATCATCTTATTTCGAGAGCACCTCTCGATGCGTATTCTCAATACCTGTGGCTTGGTTCTTCGGAATCCCTTGATCCCTTAGTCGAGACTTTTCTTTCTGATGAAATCATCATGGAAGTAATGTCTCTAGAGGAAGCACCTTAGAACGACACTCATTATCGTTCCTGATTCTTGCCTAGCCCGATGGTTATGTCTATTTGTCTCGAGGAGTTCTCTTCTCAGTTCCCGTCCCTGCCACTTCAGACATTGATCCTGACTCACGAAGTTTGGTTGGAAGGGAACATGGTTAACATTACTCAAATGATGCAATTTATATTTCTGTCAAACCTGGTGTCGTTGAAAATTTCCATATCGGGGTAACTTGTTCTCCAGAAGAGATCAAGATCTATACTCGTCTGTTCCAAGAATTCTGGGATGTTTTCACATGGTCATATGCAAAAATGACTGACATTGACCCAAGTATAGTCATGAATGAGATCCCAACTTATCCTCATGCGAAACTTGTTCGCCAATGGCTTCATCCAGTGCACCCTAGAAAAGCGTCTGCCATTAAGGGTGAAGTTGAAAAACTTCTTAAAGTTGGACTTATGTATTCGATCCCTCCTACATATTGGGTGTAGAATATTGTATCGATGATAAAGAATCAAGGCACTATTCGCGTTTTTGTCAATTACCATGATCTCAATCGTTCTGTTCCTAAAGATAAATACCCCACTCCCTTCATTGACCATATCATTGATGAATGTGTCGAGAGTGAATTCTTTTCTTTTATGGACAGTTTTCCTGGCTATAACCAGATAAACATTGCACCGGCTGATGAAGATAAGATAGCCTTCATCTGTCCGTGGGGGACTTTTGCATACAAAAAGCTCCTTTTTGGCCTTAAGAATGTCAGGGCCACATTTCAAAGAGTAATGTCTTATGCATTCCACGACATTTGAAACATCATTCAACCTT
Source organism: Pinus taeda (assembly GCA_000404065.3). Classification (NCBI taxonomy): domain Eukaryota; kingdom Viridiplantae; phylum Streptophyta; class Pinopsida; order Pinales; family Pinaceae; genus Pinus; species Pinus taeda. The sequence continues at coordinate 163,829 of APFE030669634.1, read as the reverse complement.
ACTTGGATGATCTCCCCACTCATTATCATAACCGCCATGATCACCCTGATCATCCCCAACAAATTTTTCTTCACTGTAGACACTACAACATCCGGTTGAATCTGCATAAATGTGTCCTCTACGTCGAATCTGGACGAATCCTTGGCTTCATCATTTCGAAGGAAGGCATTCGCCTTGATCCTCTTAAAGTTGAGGCCATAGTTAATTTACCCCCTCCATCTTCATTGCATCAACTGCAGAGTCTGCAAGGAAAATCAAATTTCCTCCGTCATTTCGTACCAAAGTATGTTGAGCTAGCTTCAAGGTTCACCTAGTTGCTCAAGCAAGGAACCCCGTTTGTCTGAGATGAGGTTTCTTAAAAGTCTTTTGATGACCTAAAGATTGTCCTCATCAATGCTCCTTTGTTGCATCCCCCGAACTATCATCACGATTACTTCCTTTATCTAGTTGCAGTCTCTAGTATCATCGCCATGGTGCTGGTACAAGACGATGACGAAGGAAATGAACATGTTATTTACTACCTCAGTCGCAATCTCCTCAACACCGAGATGCATTATGATCATGTCGAGAAGTTGGCTTTGGCTGTCGTACAGGTTTTTCAGTGCTTTCGGTATTACATTCTCCTCTGCACTACCACTGTGCTTTTAGAATGCAACCCCATGACCTACATCCTAACTCATCAGTGGTTGGGGGGAAAATATTCGAAGTGGATTGTTAACCTCCAAGAATTTTATTTGGTGTTTACTACTGCCAAATCTAAGAAATCACTAGTCTTTGTTGAGTTGATTTTCTCCCTTCCCTCCGCTTCTCTCCCTGCTGGTGCCAATGAGCAGCTCCCAGACGAGACTCTTTCTTGATTATCACTCTCGACCCCTAATACGATGATATCATCGTATATCTCCAAACATCCACCTTCCCGTCTGCATTGACCAAGGATGATCGCCAACGCATTCGGCATCAGTCTTAACCTTACCGTATCATTGGAGATGCCTTATACTGCATCGGTGTCAATTCAATTCTTCGTCGTTGTCTCACTCTCAAGGAGGCTGAGAGAGTCTTTAATGACTTCCATTCTAACGCATGTAGAGATCACCTATCTGGATATGTTACTACTCAAAAAATCCTTCGCGCTGGTTATTTTTGGCCCTATATATTCAAAGATTGCATCCTCTCCGTTTGCAAGTGCCATAAGTGCCAAATTTATCAGTGTAAGATGCACCCCACCTGCTCATCTACACCCCCTTATTATCGTCAGTCCTTTTGCCAAATGGGGCATCGACTATATGACCTGTAATCCTCATTTGGCCAGGGGGCATGGGTATATTATCATTGATGTGGACTATTTCACCAAATGGGCCGAAGTGATGCCTACATACTCTGCGGATGGTAAAATGGCGGATCAATTTCTATTCAATCACATTATTTCCAGGTTTGGAGTGCCTCAGGCCATTGTCACCGACCATGGCTCCCACTTTAGAGATTACATGATGGATGAGCTGACCTCTACGTTGGGCTTGCACCACGATGGCTCAACCCCGTACTACCCTCAGGTCAATGGCCAAGTTGAAGCTGTGAAAAAAGTCCTGGTCACGATACTTCAACGCACCATGGGGATGCACAATTCAAATTGGCATCTCATTCTCTATTCATCTCTGTGGGCTTACCGAACCTCGACGAAGGACGTAACTGGATTCACACCATTCCATCTAGTCTACAGTCTGGAAGCAACTTTATCAATTGAGTGTGAGATTCCTTTCCTCAAGCTGGTTGTTGAACTTCTCTCCAAGGCCTCACCCTAGGAAGAGTGTCTCTTGTACTTAGAATGACTTGATGAGACTCGTCGTCTTCTGGCTTTGGTTATCGAAGGACAAAAAAAGCGGGTCAAATCCCACTTTGATCAGTTTGTCTCTCCTCGAGCCTTTTCTAAGGGCGATTTGGTTCTTCTGAATGATCAGGCTAATGATAAGCTGGGGGCAGGCAAGTTCGAAGCCATGTGGCATGGGCCCTACATTGTTAAACATGTATTACAAAAAGGGGCCTATGAGCTCATTGAATATGAGGGAAATCCCTTAGACAAGCCTCGCAATGGGCTTTATCTCAAAAAGTATTATGCTTAGGCCATCTTGCATGGTTACTTTTGTACAATATTGTATCATTCATTTTTGTACAGTGTGGTTTGGTGTGTTATTTTGCAAGATGCTTCTTTACTTATTATGTTTTTGCCTGCTTTGCAAATGTCGGTGTCCCCTCACATCGGTTTCGCTGATGGTGCTCTCCGAAGTACCCATAATCTATCATCCACGGCATGGGTCATTTATGACCACCATGGTGAGTTGATTGATCTTCAAGGTATATGTCTAGGTCAAACAACTAATAACATCGTTGAGTATAGCGCGGTTATCGAATTATTGTCAAAATTTATTGTTCTTGGCATCCAGGAATTGGTTGTCAACCTTGATTCACAGCTTGTTGTTATTCAACTTAACGGGCAATATTCTATTAGAAACCCTCAGATATTGAGAATGTATCTACGTATTCATCTGCTAGAGAGAAACTTTTATTACATTACATATCATCATATTCCTCGACACATGAATACATTAACATATGCATTAGGTAATTATGTGTTGGATAGACATTTGCGAAACATGTAACAACTCAAAAACAAAAATATTTGTACCATAGTAAGCAAGGAAATACAACACACACACACACACATATATGTGTGTGTGTGTGTGTGTACAGTAATGTTTGTCATACATCAAAACCTCAACAACAACAAAAATGTGTGTTCGAAATGCATCTATGGCTCGCAGGCCTCAAAAATATGGAATGCTAGACCTATGCACTAAACAACATAATTCTCATGATAGCATGTAACTTCTTGGACTACACGAGTCAGCTATCAGCAAATCCGTTCTAACACCCCCGCAGTATGCCTCTGGTACTAGTGTGGGACATCACCCATCTAAGCATACTTTGCGATCCCATGAGTCAAACCCTCGAGATTCCGCACAATCTCCTCCTCATTGTCGCTTCCCTCCTACTAAGGAGCAACATCAAACTACCGAGCGATGCGCCTGGAAATCGGGGACATCCCAGCAGGGCATTCTGGTCCAACATCTGCATTCATAAAATCGAAGTGTCATGAACACATATATTTCAAAAAAAATAAAAAACTAAAAAAAAAAATTGTTTTTACCTCCATCATCAAAATCCTCCCCTTCTGGGAGCGGCATATCCAGGTCTCCACAGAAGTCAATACCGTTGTAAGGCCAATCCTCCACTATTATTAGCTTTCGTCATATCCACGGGAAAAATGAGGGCTTGTAGGACATCTTTTGCCCCCCCATAATCCTAGGCATCAACTCGCTCCAACCGACCATTTGTGGGTCTTGTGGCATTGGTGGATCTACCTCAGTTGATCCAGGTCCAAGTGTGAAAAAGGACCCTCCCAAGGCCTTTTACTTTCGTGATGTGTTAAATTGCATTTTTAAACGAACATAAATGAATACATCTGCATGTTGTAAAGAAGAGGAACATGTCAATCATCAATAACATAAAAACATAAGTCGTTGATAATGGAGTTCGTCCAAGAGGGACTACGTCTCCGGGCCCCGGTGTCAAGATGGTGTAGGTCGTTGCATTAAGTGTTGTCAATAGTGGTGATGTACATAGAGGTGACATCAATATCATATAAGGAAAAATGCCCTCACGCAGGAGTGGCTCTAAGAGATGTTCTGCTACAGGAACTCTCAATTAAAATACTCCTATCAGTATGACACAAAACTCATGCATGATGAGCATCTCGCCAACATGGCATAAAAGGGATCTCAATGCAAACATGCATGGCGACACATGAGTATCCATCAACATACAACAAAGGGATCTCAAAACACAACATGATGAATCATGAAAACAAGTACATCACATAGATGATTCTGCATCACATCAAGCAAGGAATCATGAAAACATGTAAGAAACAAGATCCTGCATCAACATCAATCAAGGATCTATGCAGCATGATGCATAAAGAATAAGTACATGAACACATCATATACCTCACAACCAGGGGCCATCTGAAGAAGTGGATGTCAAACTGCTGAAGCTGTTCGGACCATCAATCTCACGGCATCGATCGCATGAAAATGACTACTCGCACATGAATGTGGACATTTGCATTGCCACTTAGGAAAGTGGCTGGAAAATGAAATGATAGAATGCGAATCTGAGCACACCATCAGATTTGTGGCATCGAATAATGAAAAATCGACTGTCCAAAATATGAATTCTGAGGAGTTGAGAATCTAGGGCTCAAGGAGTCTTTTAGATTCCCCCTAGATTCCTCAAAGATTTTGCTCCATGGGTGGACTGGAAACCTGCAACTCACATGGTGAATCTGACCTCGCCATTGCAATCCCTGCGGAAAACCATGAAAAACAAGTATAAACTTGGCTATATTCTGACATGGAGAAAATATACTCCTTGGGAAAATTTCAAGGCTCATGGTTTCGCTCCCTATTTTTGCAGCGATCATGGTTCCACCTTCACCATAAAAATGGCAGAAAAATGTAGAGAACTGATGGAGAAATAGATAGCACCATTACATTCGTCGTGATGAGAAGTGCTGAATCCATATAAAATTTGTCAAAATCTGACAACATGAAATTTTACCCCTCCTGCAAAATGCCCAATCATGGTTCCTCCTACATTAAAAATTAACTCCTCGATTTTCGTGCCCACTCCTGGTTCCTCTATCTCCTCGGGTGCACTAACAAATGTATTTATATAAAAAAATTGGCGGATAGTCCAAAGGTGGACCATTGGGCGTATTGGTTAAAAATAAAAATCGTTGAGGAGGGGTCAGGTGGTCAAAACCCTGCCCCTACAATTTTAATGCATTTATCAAATGACATATTTTTTTTTTAAATTGGGGGTTGGGTCCGCATTGGGACGCTCACCCGATATTTCCCTCATGGTTGTTTTAATGTTTATGGTATGGAGGCGCGCCGGGCAGGTTCAAGCCCCGCCGCCTCCGGTTTATGTGGCATAAGGGTGGGGTGTGGGCTGTGTCCACTGGAGGTGGCCTGCCCACCACCCTATATATATATATATATTTTATTTAAAAACAAAAAATGCATATTTTTGAGATTTGGATTTTTTAGCCGTAGGAGTCAAACTAACGACCCCACAATTTCGCCCAGAATCTGGTGGCTGGGTTTGGTCCAAATTGTGGCCTCCTTAAGCTGCCTAGTCACCAAAAGGTCAACCGAACTTTGATTGCTTCTAACTTTCGCATACGGACTCGGATTGTCGAACCATTTGCACCACCGCAATCAGGATGATGAGATCTATGTTTTGGTCCTAGTTCAAGCATAATCCAAACACTTTTATTTTTGAGCTTTCCTGAGTCCTCCTTGTCCTGTGTGTGTCTCTAGAGCCACCTGGATCAATCCTCCCCACTAAGGAGCTTTTGGTCGTCCAAAAGCATGAAAAATAATCTGCAACTTCTTTGTACCTTGTCTGCATCCCAAGCATCCTAAAAAGGTCTCGCTTCCATCTCCTTCACCTTTGTTCTTCGGAGCCTTATGCGATGAGCCAACACCTGCAACCTCTAGTACATTGTTTTGCAAATTACATGCTTGAATTTCATGACCAACTAATGACCCAAACGTCCCACACTTGCCACAAGTTTTTAACACATACTCGGTGGTCAAGTTTACATTAAGATGGATGCAATACCCAACTATGACAACAAGGCCAACCTATCATGGTTGCTTCAACAAGTGATAGAAAACACATCATCACTACAACACATGATTTACATACATAAGGCCAAACACTATTCTTTTGACAAGTGATGGAAACATAACATCACTTTCAGAGTGTAAAATGTGACTCAAAATATGACCAGACATCATTGTTGTTGAACGAGTGATGGAAAACACATCATCACTTCTACATTTTAAAATGAAACAAAGGATTTACAAAAGAATGACCATGAAACACTAACATATCTAGAAACCATTTTTCACTTATCAATGTGAATGGGTCACCTCTTTGTGGCACATTTGATTGTCGAACGACTGCTTCACCTGGTTCACGCACCAACGCTTTGTCTTTAAGGCGCTGCTCTAGATGGAGCCTCCAACAAGTGGCTCTTTGATGGCCACTTCTGTTGCAATGACTACAATAGGTTTTCTTCCTCTATATCTGCTTAACATGTTTCTTTTCATGCTGTTGAGAGGGTCTTTCACGCCTCATCCTTTTGTGTGCTGCCATTCTTTTCCAACACTTAGAAAATGTATGATTATGTAATCCACAAAAGGTACATGATTTTTGATGCCATGTTTTATGTTCATTATTATCAACATGATCATAATCAAAATGAACATTCGAAGATCGAAAGTGGTTATACCTTCCCTTGCTATCTCTGGTGTAATTATGGCAATGAGAGCTTGCCTCAGCTCTTTCCCTACAATGGAAACTTCCATGGGATGATGGGGATGTTTTCCCATCATTCTCTCTCCTCAATGATTTCGACGATGGCTCGGAAGCACATGACACCTTCAAGCATTCTCCTTTGGTGTATCTCAAACCTGCAAATCGATGTTTGTGCACAACCTCAAAAGGTTGAGTTATGCATTGGTTATTAATACCAAGTTCTTCTTTCTCCTCCTGCCTCATCCTTGTAAGGAGCCTCACGTTTGTCCCTGTAATTGGGATCTCCACATCTCCAACAGAAATCATACTATGTGATGACGAAACCGAAAGGAAATCAACATCTTTTACCTCCTCTGTCGATTTGGAAAGCACTGATGAGGGCTTCTCATCATTTATTGTTGGTGGTTCGCTAACTGTCTCAGCGCATTCCCTAACTTCCTTTCTGACATATCCAAGTCCTGTTCGACATGGTAATTCCTCTATTTTGATGGGATTGACAATGCCTTGGCCATTAATGCCCAAGCCTTTTCCGTCATACCCCATTTTCTTCAACAATTTGGAGCCAATTCCTATGGTATGATTTTCAAAAATAGAAAAATCATCATCAGGAAACATACATGAATTTGGAGAACTAGTTTTTACCTCACATGGGTCACGCTGCAACTTTTCCAAGGCCTCGTCCTTTGCTTGCAGCTGTCGTAGCAAACTTTGTTTTTCCTCTTTCTCTTCATGTAGATGCATCTTCAATTCAGTGTTTTCTATTTGAAGATTATGTTTGTTTTACTTCAGGTTTTCCATGGCCTCTTCTATGGCTTGCAATTGAAGCTACAATTGCTCCTTTTCCTCTGTCTCTTTCTGCAGAGTTTCATACATGATTTCCACTCTTTTGGAAACTTTGAGCATGGTCTCATACATCGCTTTTTCATCCTTTGTCGCTACACGTTCCATTTTTCACACTGCAATTCACATCAACAGAAAGACTGCTATGATACCACTTGATCCAGGTCTGGGTGTGAAAAAGGACCCTCCCAAGACCTTTTACTTTCGTGATGTGTTAAATTACATTTTTAAACGAAGATAAATGAATACATCTTCATGTTGTAAAGAAGAGGAAATGTCAATCATCAACAACATAAAAACATAAGCCGTTGATAATGGAGTTTGTCCATGAGGGACTACGTCTCCAGGCCCTGGTGTCAACATGGTGTAGGCTGTTGCATTAAGTGTTGCCAATAGTGGTGATGTACATAGAGGTGACGTCGATATCATACAAGGAAAAATGCCTTCATACAGGAGTGGCTCTAAGAGATGTTCCGCTACAGGAACTCTTAATCAAAAGACTCCTATCAGTATGACATAAAAATCATGCATGATGAGCATCTCGCCAACATGGCATAAAAGGGATCTCAATGTAAACATGCATGGCGACACATGAGTATCCCATCAACATACAACAAAGGGATCTCAAAACACAACATGATGAATCATGACAACAAGTGCATATCACATAGATTATTCTGCATCATATCAAGCAAGGAATCATGAAAACATGTAAGAAACAAGATCCTGCATCAACACCAATCAAGGATTTGTGTAGCATGACGCATAAAGAAGAAGTACATGAACACATCATATACCTCACAACCAGGGGCCATCTGAAGAAGCAGATGTCAAACTGCTGAAGTTGTTCGGACCATCAATCTCACGACATCGATCGCATGAAAATGACTGCTCACACATGAATGTGGACATCTACACTAGCACTTAGAAAAGTGGATGGAAAATGAAATGATAGAATGTGAAATATAAATGCACCATCAGATTTGTGGTATTGAACAGTGAAAAATCAACTGTCCAAAATCTGAATTCTGAGAAGTTGAGAATCTAGGGCTCAAGGAATCTTTTAGATTCCCCCTAGATTTCTCAAAGATTCTATGCCATGGGTGGACTGGAAATCTGAAATTCAAATGGCGAATCTGACCTTGCCATTACAATCCTTGCGAAAAACCGTGAAAAACAAGTATAAATTTGGCTATATTCCGACATCGAGAAAATTTACCTCCTTGGGAAAATTTCAAGGCTCATGGTTCTGCTCCCTATTTTTGCAGCAATCATGGTTCCACCTTCATCCTGAAAATGGTCAAAAAATGTAGAACTCTAATGGAGAAATGGATAACGCCATTGCGTTCGTGGCGACGAGAAGTGTTGAATCCATATAAAATTTGTCAAAATCTGACAACATGAAATTTCACCCCTCCTGCAAAATGCCCAATCATGGTTCATCGTGCATTAAAAATTAACTCCTTGACTTCCGTTCCTGCTCCCGGTTCCTCTATCTCCCCAGGTGCACTGAAAAATGAATTTATATAAAATTTCGGGCATATAGTCCAAAGGTGGACCGTTGGGCGTATTGGTTAAAAATGAAAATCGTTGAGGAGGGGTCGGGTGGTCAAACCCCTGCCCCTCCAATTTTAATGCATTTATCAAACGACATATTTTTTTTTGTTTTTAAATTAGGGTTCGGGTCTGCATTGGGCGGCCCACCACATATTTCCTGCATGGTTGTTTTAATGTTTAAGGTATGGAGGTGCCTAGGAGGCTGGCCAGGTGAGTTCAAGCCTCGTTGCCTCTAGTTTATATGGCATGTGGCATAAGGGTGGGGCGTGGGCCGGGTCCACCAGAGGTGGCCTGGCTACCGCCCAAGATATATATAATATAATATATATATATATTATATATATATATATATATATATATAATATATATATATATATATTATATATATAAAACAACAAATGCACATTTTTGAAATTCGGATTTTTTAGCTGTAGGAGTCAAATTAACAACCCCACAATTTTTCCTGGAATCTAGTGACCAGGTTCGGTCCAAATTGTGGCCTCCTTACACTGCCCAGTCACCAAAAAGTCAACTAAACTTTGACTGCTTCTAACTTTTGCATACAGACTCAGATTGACGAACCGTTCACACCGCCGCGATCAAGACGACGAGATCTACGTTTTGGTCCTAGTTTGAGCATAATCCAAACACTTTTATTTTTGAGCTTTCCTGAGTCCTCCTTGTCCTGTGTGTGTCTCTAGAGCCACCTGGATCATCAGTCAACTGGTATTGGAACATCAGCGACTGTTCTAAGAAGAAGGTACCAACACAGATCCAAAGCAAAACTTCTTCAGGTGTCCCACCTTAGCTTTTGATAGCTGGCGCTTCATGTTGATTTTCATTACTTTTGCCCAGTTAAAGATGGTGGGCACTATGCAGTCGATAGCGTGCTGAAACTTCGACTTGTTGGTCTCATGCTGTGCTTGGAACCCAACCACTTTGTTGATGGTCAACAATAGCACTCTCAACACAAGATCTCGAACGGTCATAATCTTGATCTTGCCACTCTGGATTTAAGAGCTTCTAGGAAATGTTCAGCAAGTAGTATAGTCATGCTTGCCCTAATTGGCCTCGACCCATATAGGTTGATTGGTTTCCCTCTCCGGGAGAGTCCTTGTTACCGGGAATAATGTCCACTTGGATGTTGCTATTCCCACTAAGACTAGTAGTTATCTTAGAAACAAACAAGTAAAGTCTACTTCTGTTTTCCTTTATGAAAATAGACAAGAGTGGAACAAAGGAGACCAACCTTAGTCTTGCGCTTGATTTCCTTGTTTGATTCCTCTCCTTCCTGATAGAGCTTTGCCACTTCTTCTTCATCTGCCGAGCTTCAAAGAGCACCTGTGGAACATACTACTATCGAAGAACAAAGATCTATATTCATAAATAACACAGGACCAGATATGTGTTAACCATACAAATGCATATATAAGTAAACATACAAGAATATGGAGGAAAACTTGAATAGCTATTAAGATGAAAAGTAGCAAGAAGATTACAACCATATGTTCTGACCCAGCATCATCCTCCAGCTAGAAAGCCATTCTTCACCTCAAGTAAAGCTTAGATCACCCAACACTATGACTATACACCAGAAAACCAACAACACTTCTCTACAAGATACAAGATTCCAGCCTCTGGATCTCTGTGATGAGGGATCCATATATAGATGATTGTAGGGAGGTGAGTCATCTTCTGGGGTCCTGATTAGTGTCCTCTCTCTAATAGTTCCTGCTTCCACTTGGAAAATGATGATCTCTTACTCATCCCTGGCCGAAAACAGCAGGTGTCAGAGGGGAAGCTTCTGGAAGATTCCATGATCTTCCACCTCGCATTTTGTCTCTGTCATTTGTCCATTCTTGATCATCGCACCCTACAAAGGATCCATTCAGTATGCATCACACCCTGTACACTGGGAAGGTGATATGCATCGCACCCTCTACGCTGGGTTTTCAGTATGGTCCAGTTTTGACCATTTATGAGCAGTTTTTAGTGGAGAACTTCTGGGAGATGATGCAATCAGCTGACCTTGTTCCTTTAGGCAGTGAAGCAACACTTTTAGGGACTTAGGAGCCTTGAGTTTATCGACATTTATGATTGGGGTTTAAGTGCCCAAAAATGTCTATAACAGTTGCCCCCTAAAGAATGAGGTCGTTAATCTTTTTGATGTCGGGTGAAATGCTTTACCATGAAGATCCGAAGTTTTTTCGAGCTAGGAGGCGACCTATAATAAGATACAATACAATACATTATCTTGACAAAATTTTTCATGATCTAGCTGAGGCGGGCATTCCCATGCTCATCTTTATAAATTCATTTTCATGTACATAGGACAGACAATCATTTGTGTGGCAGACTGATGATTCGGACTCATCATCCTTTGATTTAGATGATCATCTGTTCGGCAATGATGTACATTTGATGTCTTTATATTCCTGAATATATCACAGCCCAGGTGGATGAAACTAGATTTGGTGTCTTCAAAACTCATTCAATCTTCACTCGAAGTACAAGTCGATCCATGTGAAAAATGTTCTGGAGTCGAACATGGAAAGACATCACCTGATTACCAACCAATGATGTAAGTTGTTAACAGGTGCAAGAGGAATCACCAATAATGACAATGACCCTCAAGGTACTACAATACAATTCACGTGGTGTGAAAAAGGAATTGGCGTTGAACACCACGCAAAATCTCTTGGTCGAAGGCAATTAATGTAAACCTGTCACCGAAAGTGAGAAACTTTCCATTGAGGCATTCAAGCTTCAAAGTACTGAAAAGGTTGTTCCTAAGTCAACTTCTTGGATAATGAGCTGATGTCGACAAGAAGTGACCCGTCACAGGAGGGCCTTAATGAATCCCACATCAATGACATGGAATGAAGGAAATGATTTTGGAGGTGAAAACAATCTGACGATACAAGGTTAAGGGTGGGGGTCATGAAAGGATGAAGCATGAATGTATTGCAGTGGGTGAGACACAGGTGAATTGTCTGAATGACTTCTCTTGAACATATCGGTGACACTGGCGATGGAATGGTAGTGTTAATCCCAAATATGGATGGTGTGATGGACCAATGGTGATGACCAGTGAACAGAACAACCCAACCCAGCTTGGATGCGGAAGG
>APFE030669634.1:107924-137042 GCA_000404065.3 Pinus taeda | reverse complement strand
AGGGGGGGGGGGGGGTCTGAAAAGTGGTTTCGATGAAACCATTTTTATATATATGGCAATCTATGGTAAATTTTGCAACCCCACCCGACTTGAAACCACATACCGCCAAGGGCCCCCCTTGAAATCCACTAGTGGTTTTAGGGGAAAATTTTTCAGGTTGATACAACAATTGAAAACACTACTCCTCATTTCATTCGATGTATCAAACCAAATTGATTAAAACTTCCACGTGTCTTTGAGAAAGGACTTGTATTGTAGCAATTGCGTTGTTATGGAGTGTTGAAAGTAGTTCAAATATCTCGATCGAGCTATCCCACTCGGATTTCTCGCCAATAGTTTGCAAAACACCGAGGGAGAAAGAACAAGGGAGTATTCAACAACTTAAGAGTACCAAGGTAGAAAATCAACAGACATAGGATTACATTCTCTATTCTTAAGACCTGATACAAGTGGGAGAGCATTCCAAATTCAATTCCAAGGAATTTGACTCAAGCAGCTCAACAATTCGAGGCAACAACCCAACATATTTCAAGTAATCAAAGACATACTACAACTAAAATTTAACACATGGCATGAGCTGAGCATATTTGGGTATCAACAAACTAGGATCAAAGTGTAGGTTTCCAGCAGACAGTTTAAGCAGCTCAAGAGTTCAAGGCAGAAGACTTGTAAACAACTCCAAATTTCTTGCAGTTTTTCAGAGATTATTTTTATTTTTAGTTTATTGTTCATATTTTTATTCCAAAAATATAGACACAATCAACGTAATGTAATTTTCTATATATTGTTTTAATTGTAATGTAAAGGGGTTGGCTTTTGATGCCAAACCCTGTCACTATTATGAAGCTTTTATTACAAAAATCCTAATTGAAGTATTCTAGCTCCATTTCTTGACAGAAATTGTGTTTCTTGCATGTTTTTCTAGTGCTTTCATATCTTATTTCTGCACATGTTCAAAGTACTATAGAAGATCTGGGTAAGAATAGATTGAGTGTCAATCTCTCTGAAATCCCTTACAAAGTTATAATCATTTAAGAAGATTAATTAACTAGATTGTTTGTCTAGGTTAATTCATCTGCATCTGTTAACTGTTGCCTTCTGTCATCTCTTGAATGTGTTTTGTTTGGCTCTAGAAATATTCTATATGTATCCATTCTATCTGGTTGATTAAGTATTCAATATGACTGCTTAATTATCATGAATTCCCTTATATTGTTTTGTCAAATCCTTTAAAACTCATGTTATTATGTCAAATTGGATGTTGGTAATTTGACCGATGACTCTCCAAGAAATGGATTTATTCATAAACATAGATTAGACAATCATTAGCAACCACCCAAAATAAATCATAAATATAGTCATTGTGCCTCATAGGTTGTTCTTCAGTGACATTGAACAATGTTAAACAAAGCCTTGTAACAATTGAGGGAGCCCCCTCTGGTTCAAGATCCAACTTGAACCTAAAGACTGACCGAGTTGTTTTCTCGGCATAGTTTTTGCAACCAAGAACTACCTACGAGAAACAAGTACAACATCCACCATGGCAACCAATATTTCCATGGATGACCCATTATTCCATGCAAAGTTTTTATATTATAATTATTGTGCAGGACTTCAATCTATAAAAGTATGTGTACTATCAATTATTCCATTCAAAGTCTTTGAATTATAATTATTGTGCGTGACTTTAGTTTGTAAAAGTCCGTGGACAATCAATTATTCCATGCAAAGTCTTTGTATATAATTATTTTGCATAAATTATTTTTGACTATGGTCTTCATTATTTAAAAATGGATACTTCACCATTCTGCCACCATAGCGAATGTCTCCGGAGATTGGATGCGTTGTCAGAGGCTGAACAGGTCCGCACATCAAGGTATACAAAACGTAGATCATTTAGACTACTCCGAATTGATGAGTATACATTGACCCTTTTAAATTCAAATTGAGGTGTATACATCCATGCTCATGCAGGCATGTACCGAGATGCAGAGGTACGTTGTATGTATAGATTGTGGGATGTTTTAATGACAATATTGGTTGCCATTGGTGAATGATGAAGTGCCCACTTTTAAATAGTAAAGGAGATGTGAAAATCATTATCTCCAACATAATCTATAAATATACTAATAAGTACTTGGAAACATCTTCTTGAATGAGAATGAGGAAGTAGAATTAGAATAATATAATAAGTACTTCTCGAAAAAAAGATAAAAAGATAAATTAATAAATACTTGTTAACACTTTGTTGAATAAAATTGGTGATCCAAAAAAATTATGTTGAAAAAAATTTAAAAATATATAATAATAATAATAATAATAAAAAATATTAGTAAAAAGCTAACCACACTCCAAATAATATAATTGATATTTTTAACATTGAAAAAATTGCCTTACATGAAAATTTATGACATCATTGTCTTATATTAAAGATATTATCTTACATAAACATTTTCAATATATTTAAAAGAATTTTTTAATGTAAACATTTTCAATATATTTAAAAGAAGTTTCTAATGTATTGAATGACTTAAGTAACACTTTCGTCACCATGGGCATGGACGTGGAAGGGTAGACTGACTATTAACAAGATTATTTTGCTATACACTCAACTATTCAAGTCTTTACTGAATTAGCACAAAAAACTATATATTTGTACATTACTAAACTATTTAGAAAGAACAGTATTCTAAAAATAAATCACCCATAAAACAAGACGTTCGTATATTGCTAAATAATTTTTTTTGAATAAAATACCAGATCATCACATTATAATTGTGTGGGACACGACAATGGGTGACGGATTTGTGGACTGCAGCGTCTGTTATTGGGCTTACATTTTGATTCGACTATTCCAAGTATAGGAATCTTTAGCTTACTATCATTTGGAAAATTAGGGGACCCCAACATCTTACAAAGATTTCTTCCCTCTCCGTTACGTTTGTATTTCTCATCCTCATGGCCCGCAATAACGTCAGAATTCAATGCTGAATTCCTATAAATAAACGAAGAAACTCGAACCATTCGCATTCAGTTGAGAGCAGTCGAAGATGATGGACATCTGTAGCGTTCCCTCCATGTTTTGGACATTACTTTTTCTCTTTTCTTTTTCCATTCTTTTTCTCACTCCTTCCATATTTTCTTCCACCCCTCAATTATTGCACAGTAGGCATCCTCATCTCAGCAATGCTTCTGATCAAGAGGCTCTGCTTGGATTCATGTCTGCCATCAAATATGATCCATGGCAATCGTTAACCTCTACGTGGAAACGCAATGTTTCCTTCTGCAAGTGGAGAGGTGTCATATGCAGTCGACGCAGACAGAGGGTGGTTTCTCTCGAAGTCTCAAGCATGGGATTACAAGGTACAATCTCTCCTCTGCTCGGCAATCTCTCCTTTCTTAGGATTCTCGACCTTAGCAATAACACTTTTCATGGTCACATTCCCTATCAATTGGGAAATCTCTTTCGCTTAAACAGGCTTCTCCTGTATCTGAATCAACTCCAGGGTTCTATCCCCCCCACTCTTGGTTGGTGCCATCGTTTACAGATCCTCTCAATGGACACTAACAATCTCACAGGTACAATCCCGGCCTGCTTGGGAAACATATCCTCTTTGGAGATAATAGACCTGGGTTACAACAACCTTCACGGCAGCGTTCCCTCCAAATTGGGTATGCTAAGCCAGCTGAGATCTATACAACTGGGGGTTAACAATCTCACAGGACAATTTCCATCTCACTTGTCTAACTGCACCCGTCTTCAAGAATTGCAGATGACAAGAAACCTGTTTACTGGTAACATTCCCGACGAGCTCTGTACCAAGAGCACCCAGTTGATGTCTCTCGTATTGGGCTCTAATCGGTTGAGTGGTAGCATTCCTGCTTCCCTCTTCAACTGCACGATGCTTCAAATTTTCGATGTGCCGTACAACCTGCTCAGCGGTGTAGTGGGCCTGGAGTTCGGTAAGCTGACGCAGCTCAAATGGCTTAACTTAGGTGAGAATCAACTGGTTAGCGGCAGCACCACGAGCTTCCCCATTCTTACTGCTCTTACTAACTGTTCCAACTTAGAAAGGTTATATTTATTTGATAACAATTTTACGGGGTGTTTACCCTTTTCTATAGGCCATCTCTCTGCTAAATTATACTTCATAAACTTGGAAGCCAATAAATTAACTGGAGAAATCCCTCCGCAGATTGGAAACTTAACTAATTTAACGGAGTTTGCTTCAGACCGCAATTATTTTACAGGGCCTATCCCTTTTGCACTTAATACCCTTCAAAACTTGCAAGTATTAAGTATCGCAGAAAACCATTTACAAGGAAACATCCCTTCCTTTATGGGGCAACTCAAAAGCTTAGGGTTTTTAGATCTCCATCATAATAATTTAGATGGAAGAATCCCTGATTCTATTGCCAACCTCCAACAGTTAAGATATCTAGATCTTTCTTATAATCAATTATCAGGTAATATACCTGCAAATCTAGGGAAATGTGTGAACTTATTACAGCTAGACCTATCATTCAACATGTTCACTGGGAAAATACCTCTAGAGGTTGCAGGGCTTGAAAATTTAGCATTGTATTTCAACCTTTCAAACAATTTATTACATGGACCTGTGCCTTTAGGATTAGGCATGATGACTATGCTTCAAGCTATAGATATTTCTGCAAATCAATTAACTGGCAACATTCCAAGTACACTCCAAAGCTGCAAAGAACTAGTGTACCTCAATCTTTCCCACAATGCACTTGAAGGTCCAATTCCAATTACACTCAATGAACTTCAAAGTCTTGAGGACATGGATTTATGTTACAACAATCTATCAGGTGGAATACCCTCATCATTGGAAAAGCTCAAAATGCTCCATCATTGTAATTTTTCTTTCAACAAGTTTTCAGGAGAAGTCCCTAAAGGAGGAATTTTCAAAAAGCTTGGTGCCGTGGCATTCATGGGAAATCCTGACCTATGTGGACCTTGGATAAGTCTACCATCATGCTCTGCTTACAAACATCAAAATATTTGGCACACAAAAAGAGTTATCATACCTATGGTTATTGCAGCAGTGGTTGTTATATTGTGTTTGTTTTTGGGAATCTTGTGGATTCAAAATCGCAAGAAACATACTCATACAGAGGTTGAGACATCCTTCGCTATGGGGCATCGAAGAATTTCATATGGAGAGATCATGGCTGCAACAAATGAATTTAGTGATGCCAACTTGCTAGGAGTTGGTAGTTTTGGAAAAGTGTACAAAGGGGTTCTAAATGATGGCACAATTGTTGCTATCAAGCTTCTCAATTTGGAAAATGATGGGGCCAACAAGAGTTTTGATAAGGAATGCAAAGTTTTGGGTAAAGTTAGGCACCGGAATTTGATTAGAATCATAACATGTTATTCAAACCTCCAAATCAAAGCTTTGATATTTCCATTAATGCAAAATGGAAGCTTAGAGAAGTGGTTATATCCTAATGGCCAAGAAGAAAGTAATTTGAGTTTATTTCAAAGGTTGAATATAGCAATAGATATTGCACAAGGCATGGCATATCTCCATCACCATTGTTTTGTGCAAGTGCTCCATTGTGATCTAAAACCTAGCAATGTGCTTCTGGATGAAGATATGACAGCGTATTTAACAGATTTTGGTATTGCTAGTATATGTTTTGCAAATTCGAAGGATGCAGAGATCACTTCAACACATGCACTCAAAGGTTCAATAGGCTACATTCCTCCAGGTATTATGTGAAATAGATATCATGTCAAACAAATGTTAGATATTATATGAACTAGATATCATACTAAGCAATGTTGGCAATATCTTTTTTTATTAAAATTTGTATATTATAACCTTACGATGAGAATGTTTCAATGTAGAATATGGATTGGGTGGACGTGCCACAACAAAAGGTGATGTTTATAGCTACGGAATAGTGTTATTGGAGATTTTGACTAGAAAGAAGCCCACACATAACATCTTTGTGGAAGGAATGAACTTGTTGAAATGGGAGGGTAGTGATTTTCTAAACCGAGTAAAAATTGTGGTCGATGGAAGTCTATTGAGGAGGACAAGTATGAGCACTACAGAAGATAAGGAGCTCAATTGCCTCAGTCAACTAATAAGCGTGGGTTTGTTCTGCACAAAAGAATCTCCTGAAGCACGACCTACTATGATGGATATTGTTACTACATTGCAAAGCATCAAAGAGACTTTTTCAGGAGCTACAGGGATTCCAAAATTTCAATCAGATATATCACATTTACTAGGCAGTACAAGTACTACTCATAACAACATTGGTGAAGGCCAAAGTTCTTCTAGTTTATTGTAAGGGAGTAGTGGTTGAATAATTGAACCATGAAGTAATTTGATCCATTGTCAATTGTTTAACTAAACCATGAAGTAATTTGAGTCATTTGTCATTAGTTCCATCTAGTTCAAGGCTTATTCTTCTCTCCTCTATGCAGCTTATTTGTAGTTCTATTGCCCTCTCCTTTATGTGGCATGTCTATTGTAACTTGTTGGGTGCATGAGCATGAAAAATAAAGTGAAATATGCCATAAATGGTGTCTTGTAAGTGTTTCTACAACTATAAAATCCCTTATCCTTATTTTAGAAAAACTCTATGTATATCAATCTTATTGTTCAATATTATTCTACATCTATAATAAAAGGCAAATGTTCCGAATATAAATAGACCAAAGGTTTTGTATTTGTTTTAAAAGATTAAAGAACAGGTCAGCAATTTTGTTTCCACAAGCATTCATGAAACATGAACATGTTGACAAAAATGAAGCTTACAGCATTTTTTAGATGTTCCTCCTTTACACCAGCACTTTGAAGCCACAGTTGTATCAGAAGAACAATCTGTACCAGACACGGTTCTACCTTATTCCCAAAACAATTAAGAATTAGGTTGGACACCCAATTTACATAGGAGGTAACTGTAGGTTGATCTGTAGCACAATTATTATAATTATTTCAAGATTTGGATTTGAATTATGTTTTAAAATATTATTGTGACATCGGTTTTAAATAGGCCTGTTATCTCTGATATGTCATGAAGGTAACTCTTCTGCTTTTCAACCCAAGATATACTTTACAACATGATAGATATGGATTTTAGATGGATTTGGGGTTCTGTTTGTTCATCACCACGAACTCTTTCAGGCCCGAACACTATGAATAATCCATTTCAGAAATATTCATTTGTTAATATGGAACAAAAGTGCTGAGAATATAATATACACAGGTGAATCAGATTTTTGTTTATATCCATAGATTGGACCTCAGTAATGTGCTGTTCATCAGGAGTGTTGTATTTGACAAATGGGAGATATGGTCATGATAGGAGAAGCATGAACTTCCAGTGTTTCACTAAGGCTAATCTTGTGTCTACTGTGACAAACACTTGGACTCATTAGTCTCCACACAATATCCCTGTACCCAGAAAAACATAGTTGGAATAACTTTGAGATATGATTTTAGCATGACTGTCACTACTGTTGGAAAGTTTGCAGGAAACTTTGATGTCCAGTATGGGGTACTCCGCAAATTGTCTGCTGAGTTTGGAGATATTTTCCTATTTTCCTATTCCAGCGAGAGTGATATGTTGAGAGAACCTTTCTAGAGGATCTGTCGGTCATGTCTTGAATCTCCAGATGTAGAGTCAGGGTTTGTAAGGCAGCAGCACACATGCTTGCATCAGAAATTTGTTGCTATCAATAAGAAGTGGTTGTAATATTCCCAGATCTTGGAGAAGAAACTTGGAGCTGCCGCTGGGCTCGAAATAAACCTGGTCTGTGCTTATTGAGGTGCTGGGCACATGATTTTGTTTGCCATTTGTTCAGGCGCAATGAGGAAAGTACATTTAGCATGAGCAAATGGGTATGGCATCAAATGTATAAGAGAAGCAAACTAGCAATGGATGCAGTCTTTATAAGAGCAAATTTCATCCTACACATGAAGGTCTTGTAATCCTGCGCTCAGGACACACCATAACACAAGAAATTCTGGAGATTCGTATTTGTTGATCTAATCATAAAGGGAAGGCCAACCTATGTCAGCTTACATTTGGGCTGACCTATATTTTGTTATTGGAAGAGTGCATATATAAACCTTGTGCGCCTTATTCAGGATCTATCAAGAACTGAGTAAGGTTTTTAATATGACTAAAGCTGGCAGTGAGGGAAACTGTAGTAGCAGCAACAAAGCAAACTTCTTCGTAGTATTTTTCCATACAGAGGATACTTAATTTTTTTTCCATGCATGCTTCTGAACTGTGCTTCATTTGTAAATAAACCTGTCCTTATGTGGCATGAAAACAATCTAATTCTGGCTATATATATGACAGCAAGACCATGAACTGGTTGGAAGTCAAAATTAAGGTGTCCTCTGTCCTTTTCCTAGCAGCAAAACTCAATTACATAAAGAGCAGCTTGGAAGGGATATCGCAAGTATCGAATTAGCATTTGTCACAGTATAAACCCATTTGGAAATTATTTAGACGAGTTGAGCAACTCCCAGGCCATGCAGATTTGAAGAAAGATGTCTATATCTGGTGGATGTTTATAGCATTTGTAAATATTAAAGACCATCCAATAAGCTAATGATGAGTTGACTTCTTACTTCTTAATATTTGTTGTATCCACCATTAACCCATCATTGGGATATGGGAGAGCTATGATTGGACCTCACTGCCCAACAGAAAGACATTAGCTTCTGATTCTTTCACCTACATTATTTTCTTAATTCTTTGAAAACTCTTTTGTTGGAATTTACTCTTCATATCACCTTTTCTCTCATTTCCTAAAATCTCAGCAATCTTATCCCAAGCAAGCCTCCTTGAGTTGGGGAGAGGCAGCTTAAAGTGTAAAAGAGAGAGGGTTAGGTGATAGTGGCCTCCCTCTTAGCTACATGAAAGATTTGCTTGAGCTTTAGGACTTTATGACAAACAATGAGGGTTTGTGTGATAAAAAGACCTAATGAAAGTGTTTCAACAATGCAATTCTGGAGCATATATATATATATATATATATGGATGTATTTTTTCTTTTAGATAAGTGTATCAATGTAAACAATTGTGCCTTTCTGATCACTTTTAATATATGCAGAGTGATTGGTTTAGCACCCATTCATTCTTCATTGATCTCAAACCCTAAGTATATGATGTCAAATGAGGGCACTTTTCAACCCCTGACAGCTCTCTCGGCCATTACTTCTATGACAAGTCTCTATCCTTGCAAGAATTCTGTTACCTGTATTTTCTGCAATTTTAATAAATCCTCTCTCATGGATTTTTAAATCTTTCTCTGATGCTTTAGATTTACAGGCTGTCTGATCAATTCTAGGTCTTCAATCCTCGCTTTCGCTGTGCCACTCTGATTCCTTCAATAGGTCAGAGTTAACCTCTAATTTCTCGTGCTCTGTTTCTAGCGGTAGGGTGAATTTCTTAGCAGAATTATTATATTTAGTTCAAGATTTAGATTTGAATTATGTTTAAAATATTATTGTGACATCGTCTTTAAATACTCTGATATGTCATAAGGGTAACTCTTGTGATTTTTAAGACAAGATATGATCTACAACATGATACATATGGATTTTAGATGGATTTGGGGGTTCATAGAGAACATTCTGGTCTCTTTGTTTATCAGCGCGACATAAACAAACACAAATTCTTTCAGGCACGAAGACTAGGAATAATTATTTTCAGAAATATTCATTTGTTAATATGGAACAAAAGTGCAGAGAATATACACAAATGAATCAGATTTCTTTTATATCCATAGATCGGATCCCAGGAATGTGTTGTTCATCAGGAGTATTGTATTTGGCAATTGGGAGATATGGTCATGACATGAGAAGCATGAACTTCGAGCGAAGTGGCATGAACTTCCAATATTTCACTAAGGCTAATCTTGTGTCTACTGTCACAAACACTTGGACTCACTAGTCTCCACACAATATCCCTGTACCCAGAAAAGCAGAAAAGCATAGATGGAATACTTTCGTGGCGTGATTTTAGCATGATTGTCGCTATTGTTGGAAAGTTTGCGGGAAACTTTGATCTTCAGTCTGGGGTACTACGCAAATTTTATGCTGAGTTTCGAGATATTTTCCTATTCCAGCAAGAGTATTATGTTGAGAGAGCCTTTCTAGAGGATTCGCTGGTCATGTTTCAGAGTAAGTGTTCCAGTTTTGAATCTGCAAATGTAGAGTCAAGTTTTGTAACGCAGCATCACACATGCTTGCATCAGAAATATGTTGCTATCAATAAGAAGTGGCTGTAACATTCCAGATCTTCAGTGATCAGATAGAGAAGACACTTGGAGTTGCTGCTGGGCTCGAACTAAACCTGGTTTGTGCTGATTGAGGTGCTGGTCACATGATTTTGTTTTCCATTTGTTCAGGCGCAGTGAGGAAAGTACCTTTAGCATGAACAGATGGGTATGGCATCAATTTTTTGAAGAGCAGCAAACCAGCATTGGATTTAGTCTTTATAACAACAAAATTCATCCTATGCATGAATTTTATGTAATCTTGCGCTCAGGATACACCTTAAGACAATAAAATCTGGAGATTCGTATTTGGTGATCTAAATCATAAAGGGAGGGTCGACTTATCTTAGGGCTCACCTATCTTTTGTTTTTGGAATAACGCATACATAAACTTGGACGAACACATATTCAGGATCTACTATTTCCTCACCTGCATGCTCCATATTTGTATGCTGATAGCATATGTGCTAAGAAGGGGGGTGCCCTAACAGAGCCTTCCCCATATAGTTTTTAGTACCATGGGAAAGTAGGGAGTTGTTAAACATGAACCCTCATCAAGGTGACATAGGGCCCAAGAGGTCAAGAACTTGGTTCTCTAAACCATAGCCTTATGCTCCTCCTAAGCCCGAGTCTCATGAACCTACTGAATATTTTGACTGGAATACAAGGTTTGCTGAGCCAGTTAAGAAACAAATGGCTCAACTTTGTCAGCATATGCATATAGCACAACAATAGGTAGACAATAACAAATGCAATCCTTGCTCAATGATGAGGATATTCTCATGCATTTCATGTCTTGAGGATATCACAAAAATGATATCTCCATTCTATCTTTTACCGAAGACTAACTAAATCTACAAGCTTAGTTTCTTCCATATCTTTGTTTTCCATTTATTGGGCGTAATCATTCTATTAGATTTGAGGAACAATGGATCACTTGAGGGTCTAAACATGCCTTATATAAAATCTATATAATGTAAAGCAAGGGTGTGGCGATTATGTGAGGAGTATGTATGTTCTAGGAAATAGGGAGTTGATCATGGCTTGCCACACCACCCTCTATGGCTTGTCAAGGGATGATTTTAGTGGTAAGGCGTTAGTTTGTAAAGAAATAAGTCTTTGTGGTGTAAATTTGTTCAATTGATTGTGAAGGCCATATGTCGATGTGTATGGTAGCTCGAGGACAGAGCATATCTGGGTCTATGTTGAGTCTATGCATGTCCTCTTCATGATTCTAATGTGAACTTGTATATCACCCTTTTAATATAAATGATGTTGTTTTGAGATTTATGGTGTAACAAAGTAATAGTTTTGTAGCTTTTGTTGTAGTGCAAGTCAATTAGGAAGGCCCCCCTAGTTGGTTTGTTTTGCAACCCTTTTCTTAGTTAGATTGTTTAAATTAGATATATTTATACATTTGTTTTTGCTTCATATATTAGTATTTCAATTCATGTCCTTTAAGTTCTTGACTTATTCAATGTCTTTAAACTGCAAGTGTGGATTTCCCTATAGAAGTTAGGTGTTGAAGATTGAGGAACCAAAGTGCTTTTTAAGGAATCATAGAATTGTTTTATGCCTCTGATGCCAAACAAAGCACTGTGATCAGTGACCATAAAGCACTCTTGTAAACATAAGCTTGGTGATCCAACAAAACCTCAACAACATTTTAGTATCCTTTCAATTGTATTTTAAATTTTAATTCCAACTGTAGATTCCCTTACATAAGTTAGGCATTAAATGTTGAAGAAATAAAGTGTTTTTCATGGAGTCACATAATTGTTTAATGCCTTTGATGCCAAACAAAGGACTATGATCCATTCTCGTAAAGTGGTCTTGTTAACATACAACTAATGATCCAACAAATCTCTATAGTATTTCAATTCATGTCATTTACTTTCTTGAATTTCTTTACATGCCTTTAATTGCAAGTGTGGATTTCCCTATAGAAGTTGGGCACTAGAGATTGAAGGACGAGAGTGTTTCTCAAGGAATTGCATAACCATTTGATGCCTTTGATTCCAAACAAAAAACCGTGATCCATGCTTGTAAAGTGTTCCTGTCAACATAAGTCCAACAATCTAACAAAATCTATATAATATTTAAATTTTTATTCCAACTAGATTTTATTACAAGTTTGCCTCGTAAAACATTAAATTGTAAAGTTATTTAATAGGTTAGGAATCATCAATGGCCCGATCCTGTACATATAATGTTTTCATCTCACAAGCTTACATACCCCAGATTGATAATCAAAGTAACCCAACTTATACATAAAAATTAACCGATACACATATTTCTCCTTTGTTTGATTGTGCTAACAATGTATTTGAGACAATTTATTGATGGAAGAAATTTGGGGCTTTGCTTCAAACTATGTAATTGTGACAGGGATACCATTTTGCATTACATGTGGTGCATATTTGAGCACCTATTGAAATTTAAAATGATTATGAGATCATGTTGAAGTTTTATATTGTAACACTCTAGTTGATCGTTAACACTTTTCGCCTATCGAATCACATTATCAAAAATTTAGCTTCATCCTCTACTATCACTCAGGTACTCTTGGAGATTTTGCTCATTAACACATTTTAGACTTTTCGTTATTATTCATGTCTTTTCTTGATCTAGGAGGATTCGTTGATTCAATTGCACAAGTGTTCAGTGTCGTCATCAACATGCAGTTCATGGGTGTCGTTTAGTGTTGGTTGTTTAGGTAATATGGTTTGCATGATGTTCAGTTGATGTGGTATTGTACCTGGCTATCGACTTATGTTCATTGACAGTTCCGCCAGGATTGGTCGACAACATGTGTTTTTGTCGTTCGACAAGTAGGAAGTGGTGTCAACATGGGTGTCGTCGTGGCAAAGGGTTGATATGGTCATCACCCAATGTCTATTCAATGTTTTGGTATGTCATCACTCGAGTAGTGATTACCTACACGTATATGTCATTCTTATCCACCACTTCTCCCTTATCTCTTAATGAGATTATAATCATTTTTTATGGATTGGTTGAACTCCACCCTTTGTGGTATCTTATGATCAATGGTCTTTGTTTCCTCTAGTTACTATGAATAAAGGAAATTGATCTTGAATCATGAGAGAGTGGAGGGTGGCTTATGGCATTGAACTTTAATCTAGACCATATGGGTCTTTAGACAAGCTTATCCATATGCTTGAAAGTTTTACCTAGTTGACGCAATTGTGAATTTTTATTGAATAATTAGAAGGCCTTGCTTCTACGGATGTTTCCTCACCTTGAGGTTTTACTATGTAAATTTATTTCCTCCTTTTTATTTGTTTAGATTTACTTTTATTTGTTTATATTTTCCAAGAGAGTTTGGATAGGATATATCTATGGTTATATGTTCATGCATATATTCCTATTCTTTCACATCAAGGGGGTTCACAATTTCGACATCAGGTTTATCAAAGTATAGCCTTATCAATCACTAATTTCTAATTATGTCTAGAAATTATCCCTTTGTCTTTAGCTTATTTTTCTACGAGTTATGTGTTTTGGGAATTTCCTTTTGAATCTCATCTCCAAGATGCATGTAAATATTAAAATAAGTTAGTGCGTTCTCACTTCATGAATGTATGCAACCACATCTTCATTTATTTTACTTTTCTCAAATTCCCCTTGCCCAACTACCTAAAGGACTTTCTCCAATGAGTCTAAATTGAGAAACTTTTTTACCTCAAGCCCACTATAAGGAGAAAAATATCCTTTATGGTTGGACCTTCTAATGTAAATCACATCATTTGGGCCATAGTCCAATTCTCCATCTTCTTCAAATTTCATATGATCATTTGGACACCCTTTACTTAAGCATCCATTATATTAAAAAATAAATTTCAAATAGGAAAAAGAGTGAGAAACTTGAAGGCCTGCTTAGGTCGAGTATAGAATCTAAGATATTCTTGGTCCATATGTATAATGAACTCCAATACAAACAACATAATAGGTAGGAACAAGTGAAGTTTATATTGATTTCCAAAATAACCATAAACCCTAATAACAATATACTTTTTGTATAGATATCAATCCCATTTTCTCAGTGTCTCATAAAATTGCAAGGTTTGTTAACATTATGAGGGCATTCTAGGGGGTAAATCTTCCTTTAATACTAGAAATATCTTTGAATGAATCCACTAATGAAGCCTTTTATATCCTATTGTGGTATTATTGGCCTTTATAATACCAGTCCACTATGTTAATATAAGCAATTGACCTACATCATTGACCTTCTTGAAGTTGTAAATACCAGAATTAGACTTTGCAGTGAAAAATTATGAGATACATTAGGTAGTTATACCTTCTTTCCATATCCAATGATATATACTCAAAATATTTCAAAACATTTTCCTGGTAATGGACACCACTAAGGATATATAGTGGGAATCATGAACAAACCCACAGTGTAGTTGTTATCTATCATTAGGAATGTTACCCACAACTTCATGGGTGATATCCCTAGGAGA
Source organism: Pinus taeda (assembly GCA_000404065.3). Classification (NCBI taxonomy): domain Eukaryota; kingdom Viridiplantae; phylum Streptophyta; class Pinopsida; order Pinales; family Pinaceae; genus Pinus; species Pinus taeda. The sequence continues at coordinate 122,279 of APFE030669634.1, read as the reverse complement.
AAAATTTTCTCCAAGATGGACCTCAGTTGGTAGCCACCAACTATCTTGTTGTGCCATTTCTCCGCCACCTGAGCTAGTTATGTGGTCCCTCACCCATCTGTCTTAATCGTATGTTTGAAGGTGGGCCTCTCGAACCTAAAGGTATGTCTTGTCATTTGGTAATTGAGTATTGAGATTAGTTATCATGGACACTTCTAGGCATGGATTAATGGGGGGATTCGACGGAAAGAGTGGGCTGAGTTTGTGTTTCTATCCCCTAGACCTATTTTGGATGTTACCCTTGGATCCTAGTCTCGTGGGATCTCCTTTACTGACCAATTTTTTAGGGTGGTACTACATGGGAAACCCCGATTTAGGGTGTGCGGTTCCACTCCCTCATCCTCATATATCACCCCGCTTCCATTTATTATAACCCCATTCATCATTTTTCCCGCCTGGGTACACATTTCCTCACTGGTTGCACATAGGGTTAGCCTCCCCTTTCCCTTGTCCCCACCTTGGGTTAGGCTTCGAATGATGCCCCAAAGGTTGGAGCAGCTGAAAAGAAAAAGTAAAAGCGTAAATGACCACATTCAACAGGAAAATGTACCTTAAGATGCAAAAGATGGTCGGGACAAATATATTTAACACGTGGGAAAAAGCCAATACATGAGCTCTAATCCATATCCATGATCATCACCCTAGTTCCATAGGCCCTAGATGAGCCACTTTTATTATTCAGAAACCCATGATTGTCCCAATCTTTGGTGGGCAATGAATCGCCCTACCTTAAAGGGGGTATTCACTGTTATATCTTACACATCATGCTCTTATCCTTTGAGCCCCGAGTAGTAATCAAAGAAAAATCATAAAATGAAAAAGACATATAAAAAAGGGTGCAAAAATCAAGGCTGAGGCACCTCATGTACCATGATTTCTCCCTCCTATACATTATATACTAGGTGTGGGCTTCCCTTTTTCTAGCTACCCTTGTGCCCCGATATGTGGCCTAGGGTTTCCCCGCTTCATTCCCTATTCCATTTACCTCTTTGTCACATGCCACGACCATTTGAAGGGCGTATCTTGGACATACTATCCCCTTTAAAGGTAGAAACCACCTAATAAGGTACTTGGTTAACCCCCTTTGGAGCTTGGAGACATTAGCACATGCAAAAGCCCACTATGGAAGGGCATGCCATTATGAAGTGCCCACCTGTTGTCCATGGTTTGTAAGTTATTTTACCCAATTACTTTAATGACTTGTTGTGCTAGAAGTCTAGGGGACACATTGGATCTTATGCAAGATTGCAGATGGTTTCCATTATGAGTTTGGTCTCCCTATACAGGGTCCTAACTCTCCATAGGGCTATATTGGCACATGTAGGGTGTGTGTAGAGAGCCATGGGCCTCTGCAGCAGTAGATAACACTCCATGGATCCCCAGAGTTTGTTAGAGATTGCTCGAGACTCACTTATTGGACGAGGAAGATGCATTTGGTTCATCATGCCCAACCGACCCCATAGTTGTACCATGCACTTTTCAGATGACCCGGGACTTGTATGCTGATGTGACATCATTTATATTATCATATCAGCTCTTACATATGGTCTACATGCATCTTCGATCTACTTGGAGACCCATGAGGTTATTTGGGTTACCCCCACACCCATTGAGAGCACCAAAGATTTATTGTTTGGAGAACAAGGGGCCACTCCCTTATCCATCACTTTTGAGAGTCCTATTCATCAGTATGGAACTTATGGATTTCATCAAGGCTCTTGGATGCCCCAATGGCATGTATTATTCATCATTTGACCTCTTGAGAGGCTTATTATTTTGTTTTTGAGCTATTTTTGTGGGCTTGTCACCAAAAGTTATTTATTTTGCACTTTATTTCATTTTAGGGGTTAATGTGGGCCTAATTAGGTAATTAAAACTCCTAAGAAGTGTATAAATATGAGTGATGTGAATTCATTTTGAATCATCACTTGGATTGGATCATTCTCTCTCTTGAGATTTTCGCTATTCGTTCTTGGTGGACGAAATTGCAGTATGGATGAATATTGATGTTTGGATTACATTTTCTTGTCTTGGAGCTTCTTGATTGGAAAATTTATTGATGGTTGGATATATTCACTTACAAGTAAGTACAAACTTAATGTTATTTTGTTTTACTTTGTTACATGCATTGATAATGGGATTTTACCTATTTTAGGGCTAATTGTTGCATGCATTTACTTCTTGTGGAATTATGTTTCTATATATAATATCTATATTATGGGACATGTATGTTGAACGGATTTTCCTAGAGATCGAATTCATCTGGATAAGACATCTATTGTAGCGGCTACAACCACCCTCCAAAATTTTTCCTTAGCTTCGTTTTGGAGCCTTCCTACCAAACTTCACAACAACATGTCTTGCTTCGTCAAGTACACAAGCTCCATTGATTTTATTGCAGAGAGAAAGCCTGTCGATCAAACCTTCATGCATTCCCCTTACAGGTTGTTCATTCGGACTTGGTCCAGTAGTAAGCGAAGCAGCGCCTTCAAGAATTTGCACAAATATGGAGGGAAAGCAACCTTCCCTCCAGAAATTGCGCAATCCTGACTGGCAGTCTGCTGGGCCTCAGAATTGCGCAATCCTGCTGAGCAAGGTTCTCCTAGAAAATTGTGCGATCCTGCCTAGTTGGGCTGCTCAACCCATAATTTGCGCAAATCTAGGCAGCAGCCAGCTCCTTTGCCTAGAAACTGTGCAAATCCTCTAAATAGCCAGCCCAACTCCCAGCGAGAAATGCACGTTTTCTCCCAGCAATTTAGCAGCGTCTTGCATGTGCATCTGAGTTGACCGATTCCCTCCTGGACCGAGCAAAATAGACTTACATGCATGGGATGCTTCTCCCAAGGGAGCATGCAAAGGCATCCCTTGTTTTAGGGATCTGTTTTTGGCAGTTGGAGGTTACATGCAAGGATCATTTCAGAAACCTCCCACCAAGCGTCGCTTTCCCTAGATTTGTGGCATGTGCATCACAACCTCAATTTGATCAAAACTCATCAAGCAGATGCTACAAATCTCATTCCTCACATCAACCTTGCATCTCTAACATCCCACATCGCTCCTAGGAGATGTCAGCACATTCAACTCAGCTGTTTTGGGGTAAGCCCACTTTCCATGTCTTGTGTTGCATTTCTGGCGATTTTTGTGTTTCGCTTTGTATGAATGTTGTCTGCTTGATTTCAGTGAGCACTTGCTTTCATTTTGACACATACTAGCTTTTACTAGCACCGTTTCTATTTTTGTTAACATCTTACTGTTGTCGCATGCATGAATTTTTTTTCACAAACGGTCGTCGATTCGGCGACTCACCTCACCCACATGCATGTTGTTCTCTTTACTGAATCTTTCGTTCAATGTTTGCATGCACGATCAATCACTTCTTCTTTCACTTAGTGTCGCCATGCATTCACTTCACATTTGCTTTCAGTTGCCTGTCGGTGAGTCTGGCCAACCTTGGCTCAGACTCTGTATTCACTGAGACACCATTGCACAATCCAGGGGAGGAAGGATCTGTCTTCCTCTCCAGAAATGCACATTTCTGCCTAGGCCCTGTCCTCTAGGACTGTTTTGTGCATTTCTGAGGGACAGTGACTGCTGACCCAGAAAATCGCGCAATGCAGTCATTGAGGCCTGCAACCATTGCCAACTGAGATTATGAATTGCGCAATTCCAATAGTCAGCAGCCAGAATGGACTGTGCATTACATAGTTCCAGCAATTAGTTAGCCTTCCAACAGTTGAGACTGTGCCTTGCGCAGTCTTGGTAGTCAGTCTCTCGACCTCTTGACGGAAATTGCGCGACCTTCATGATTAGTCACCCAAGTATGTTGCAAGTCAGTTCTCAAATTCATTTCGGTTTTTGACTGATAGATTCCTTTCCATGAGTGTTGCCTTGTCTCCAAGTATCGCAAGTGTTTATCTCTCTCTCATCAATATAGGTACAATGGTTTCCCGGAGAGCAGAGATGAAGACACCGTTCAGAGCACACTTGGGGATGCATTGTTTCAAGTGCCTATGAACTTGCCTACCCACCAAGACATCAAGATATGATGATAGTAGCATCACATCAAACAACATCATGAACATTAGCTGAAGGTAGCATACTGGATGCAACGAACGCGAGAGGAAGGTTGTTGACAACATAGAGGCATAACAAAGTTGCAAGCTCAAGCAAATCCATTGATGATGAAAACAACTTTGGAGACTCAGGCTATGAGGTGACGACGACACGACATGAAGATCGCACAAAGATAGAGAGTGGAACAAAGAAGGAGTTGCATGTGTTGAAGCAGCAACTCAAGGAAGAACATGAGCTGCATAGGCAAATGAATGAGTTGCAACAGGAACATGAACAACATTGGGTGCAACATGCACTCATGGATGAAACTGCACCCATACAATTTAAAGATCCATCCCAGTAGCTAGCAGGGAGTAGACATGGTGAGCAGTGTTGTTGATCTCATGCAAGGGATTCAGCAACATGCATTTCATTGTGCGCATGCATGTGATCCAACCCATTAAACACACTCACCAAGGTGAAGACAAGAAGCAAGTCCGACTAGAGCTGAGCATTTAGTTGATAGTTTATGCGCATGACCACCAGCGCACACTAGAAGATCAACACGAACACTCTGGATCAATGTGTTTCCGGTTCGGCCACACCAAGAACACCATGCACATGTTAGCAGACGAGTTTGATGGAAGGGCCATACCAATGCACCTGGATGCAACAAAGGCAAGAGCTCGCTTCAGCAAGATGTCACCATGGAGTGCACGCACACCATCACTCATGACCAAAATTGGTATCAACTCACCACCTTCACCATCACAAGAGAGTTGGTCTCACCACAACGGAACGAGTGTCAGTGATGTCTTGCATGGCTTGCTCAAGCCATTTTGTCTCACATGAGCACATGTGCATTGTAATGTAATGTCATGTCAAGTGTAAGTCAAGTGTCGATAGTTGGATGTAACAGTTATAGAGTAGATGAAGAGTCATGAGGGTAGATGAACTATCACAAAGGGGAATGTCAAGGGTCACCCCACCCTTTGCTATAAATAGAACCTCATAACTCATTGTAAAGGCTTTTGGTTAGCCAAGCTTCTGATAAGACTATCTTGGAGAGATCTTGGAAAATATTGTAACGAGCTTTGGCTTCTCCACTGCGCAGAGCTAGTACATCTCTTTGTAGGAGTAGGTGGATGTGGCTATAGCGTTCCACTATTGGGACTAGTGGTTGGACATGGATGTATTGTATGACTGGAACTTACACTTCTTTATATAACAAGAGCCAACATGTTTTATGCATATGTTGTATTGTATTCTATGCTATCTGGTTTACTCTAAATGATATATGTATTGTTTGATTACACATGCATGTATGGACTATTCTATATAAGTATGTATGAATCTTTCTGAAATGTGCTGTTAATTTAACCATCACTTTGGATTGCTCGCTCACTTGCTTTCCAGCTTATGATGCATCTTCGCTCGTGTGTTGCCTTCCAAGCCGAGTACTATTACAGGTTGCCAAGGGGCGCACTCATCTCAACCCCCATGTGTTAGAACCTCTCATGCACCTTCCTTGACTCACTGCAGTTGTCACACCTTTGCTACCAATAGAGTCATCTTACTTGCCTCTTTGCGAAATCGCGGTCAAGGCATTACCATACGACCCACGGTTGGGACTCCTACACCAATCTGAGGTCTAATTGGGACTTCTTACTGGGGAGATCCCCTTACATGCTGGCCGGTCCAACACTGTCAACATTTTGGCGCTAGAAGGAGGGCCAGATGACAAGTTGAGTCCTCACATCTGTTTTGTATCTCTACATATCTATCATGACTAACTACCGAGTTTCTCTTCCGGAGTGCATGTATTATGGAAGCGACTTCATTATCTTGGAAAATCTCTCGGATAACTTGTCTCATAAAACATATGATGATGGAGGATACATAGCCTTGGTTAAGCACACGGTCGACATTATAGGCTCATGCGAAAGACATGGATTCTTTGAAGAATACATGAGCTGCACGTTGTTCGTCTACATGCTTCAAGGGCACCCAATGCACTGGTGTGCTATGCTGCCCGAAAAATCTATTCGTTCTCTTGCTCATCTGGTCATAGAGATAGATCGTGCTTTCAATCAATTAAAGCACTCAGCAAATAAATTCTGGAATTACAGAAAGCACCCGATGAATCCATTGATTAGTTTTACACATGATTTTGTAATCTTACATATCGATTCTCTGAAGATGATATTGATTGGGAATTTCTTGATGGGAGATTTGAGTATCTTCTTTACATATCTTAAAATCCACAATTCTTGAAATCACTTGAATCTCGCTCATACTCTGGTGATAGAACTGCGCAATCACATGCATGCACAGTTGCTGTCACAAGTGACCGTCTGCCTTTACCTCATCAAACAGCTCCACCACCACCGAGTGATGTGGGAGAACATGCGCACACATCTATTGAGCTTTCACATCCTCCACCCCACCTACTCTTGAGATCTGTGCATATTTGGTTTGCAAGTCTTTTGGTTGTCACATGGATTCGTTCTCTCAACCTCTGTCTTCATGTTTTGTTGATCCTCCGGGTTGCACTGTCTTGTGTTCTTCCATTTCGGACTCCTCACCTGTTGTGAACAAGGATCAAGTTGTCGATGGATTTGGTGTTATGCAATGAACCTGCGCCATCATTCATGATGAGTGTGTGCGGGAATCTAAAGAAGAACCCACGATGAAGGATGACTCCCTTCCAACCGCGCCTCATCCACTTTATCTTGACATCCCTTGTGATTCTGCCACTGCTGATTTCCCGTGTGAAGACTCATTTCTGGATGTTTCTACTTTCGATCATTAACAAGACACGTTGGATGTCAGTCTGTCATTACGTTGCAGAGAGGAAACGTCTTCCTTCGAAAACCTGTCCTATCCGTCATCTGCCATTTCTGAAAACACAGAGGGTGAACATATTTGTTTCCCATCGACCCCTTTGTCCGATTCATCAAATCATGAGGATGCCGACAAACATCCTGAATTTTCTGATCTTGGTTGTCGAGATCTATCCACTTCTTCATCTGATCACGATTTTGATTCAATCGTTGTTAATCTGTCCAAGACACTGGTCTACGGTGATCTATCTATCAATGAGGTCAAAACGCCCTAGACTGTTGAGGCACTTTAGCTCAAGCTGATGGTTATGTCAGGCCCTCGCTGTCCTGAGGTTGGTTTCACTTCTAGTCAGGAAATTGTTGAAACACTCAAGGCTCCTCATCACTCTCTGCTTTGCATTGAAGATCAACTAAACACCTAGATTTCGCTTCCTCCACTTGAAATACACGATCCCATCGCTCATGCATTGGAGGAATCTTACATAGCAAGCACACATGCACAACGTAAGTGGCATGGAAAATTTTAGGGGCTAATATTTGCCCAGTGGGCTAATTTTCCATTATTTTTCCACAAAAAGATTCGCCAATTTCCATTTTTATAAAAGATGTTTCGTCCAAATTTTAGAATATAAAATTATTTTACATTAAAAATAGCCAACTTTATATAGAGACTATATATAAAATGATTATAAATTTGAATAATTTTACAAATATATCAATAAAAATTTTATGCTTTTCATATTAGGGATTAGTGAGATTCGCCAATGTTTTAAAGTTCAAGAAAATTTTCCATCCTTAAAATTTTCCCAGTGGTCTACCTTTCTCACGTTTTATTGCTTGTCACAAGCAAGAGAATGCATACACTTGACATATGCACGTAGTGTAGCACAACACCATGGCAAGTCCATAGAGTGCATGTCATGCGATTTCACTCATTTTTGTTATGTGGATGCTTTTGAACTCAAAGTGCATTTGTCTTCACTGTTACATTTTTCTTATTTGCTGGTTTGCACAACTATCTTGTTCGCGAACCATGCCTTCACCAACATGGGTCAACCAATGCACCGATCGCTGCATTGGAAGTATCAATTCACGTGGGATGGTCCATGCATCGTTCACCTAGGAGTAGGAGTAGTGTTTGCTTTCCGTTTGTTTGCTTGCATGCTTGTTTTCTTACTCGCTTTGTTTGTTTGTTTGCTTGCATGCATGTTCACTTCTTTCCTTGTGTGTTCATTCGCTTGCTTGTTTGTTTGCTTACTCGCTTTGCTTCTGCTTGTTACTTTGCTTTATTGTTTATTTTCTTGCTTGTTTGTGTGCTAGCTCACTTTGCTTCTGCTCTTTACTTTCCTTTATTGTTTGTTTGCTTGTTTTGTTCGTAGGTTAGTTTCGCATGAAACCATGTATGACTCTTGAAACAAGGTGGGTAAAGTACAAGAGGCCTTGTACAACTATCACTACTTGGTTATCTATCATCTTGCCTTTGTATGAAGAACTTGTTACTTTTAGTCCATGATACATTGATGGAAAATACATATTGTTCGAAGTGAACATTCGTGAAAACACAACGCTTGTGTGCTAACTAGTATCACCTACTCTAGTTGGTTATTTTTGGGTTAACCCTTGTCAGCTCAGTCAAGTAGAGTAAGGTGAGGGGTAAAACTTTAACAGGCATGTCAGAGGTATAATAAACTACTTCTCTGCTGGAACAACCTCTTCTTCTCTCAATAAGTCGGGATCCCTCTTTCACCTCTGAAATGAATAAGTGCTATGCATAGTTATGAAAAATGAAAAAAAATGAAAAAAGTGAAAAAAGTTTGAAAAAATGAAACTAAATAAGGTGAAAGAAGAGAAAGGCTTCCTGTGCAGAGAGGTGATGGAAGTAATTTCGCCGGGTTACTCACCAGGTTCTCTGGCAGCGGGTCCATGCTTGTGTTTCCATGTGACTCCACCGGGGTAATGTCCAGGCCTACTGGCAGTGGAGCAACACGAGAGATGAAATTAAGGCTCTGACGACTATACTTCTTGTGCACCAATATACCCCTCAACCCCAATCGAAACAATTGTGTTGCCTTGTCTTGGAATGTGTGTCAATCGACGAAGAGCTTGGCGGATGCTACATCTTACAATCAAGCTAGTAGGAAACTGATGAGCACCAGTATTGCAGCAAGGATGTTGCAACTCCTAGGCTACCAACTTTACTTATCAACCCAAGGTTCGTACAAACTTGGAGGTGACAGTGTTGTATGCACAAGTAAAAGTGATGGTTCTTCCCATTGTCACTGTTCAGTTAGCGAGAGACCACTGGGGTTCCAAGATAGACTTCTATAGATTCAAAAGAAGCTTGATTCTTTGATGGAATAAGGGAAAATCTACTCTAAGAGAGTTACTCTACTATAGTAATGGAAGAAAAACCAACATGTAATGCCAAACCACACCATACCATAATTAACCTTTTAAGAAGCTATGCTAAGAAGAATTGCTAAATCAACACTAAACAAATGCTACTATCTAAGTTGCAGAAGGAAAAAGCATCAAACAATACTAATGTGCAAGCAAAGAAACTAAACTAAATTTGTTTTCACTCTTTTTGGTTTTTTTAGGCAAAATCAAGTATGCAAACTAATTGTTCTTGTGGATGTTACAAGTGGATGGAAGGTGTTTGAGGATGGATAAAAGGTCCATGAAGTGGTTGGATGGTGTGGAGGGGTCCTAGGAGGATTTTTGTGACTATCTAGAGGTTTCCCATCAATTTGGCCTCAAAACAGGCCATTTCAGGAAAACCTACAGGATGATCTTGTAGGAATTACAAAAAACCTACAGGATATAACCGAGAGCTAATTGTGAGGTGTTGAGAATCTTGGGAAAGGTGTGTGATGGGTGGAATGGAGTGTTAGAAGGTCTAGGAGCACTCAGGAGTCAGTATCCAAGATAAGAGATGGCTAGATTCACTCAATGTATCTAGGGGAATTTCAATGAAAAATGATGAAAAACTAGTGAGGGTGATGGTGAAACAAGGGATGGCTAAGGTGGATGAAGTGGAAGGTGGCTGATGGTGATGAAGTCTTCGTGTCCCCCTGAAGTACTTTCTCTGCTTAAAATATGTGTGTCTTCCATGAACTATGCAACAAGATACATTTTCATAAACTAGAAAAGCATGAATCAATTGCCTATATTATGCATGAAGAAAGTTGCTGAAGGGAATGAAAGCATGAGTGATATCTTATTACAGAAATGGAGATGGAAAAATATGACAATGAAATCTTCCTTGCAACATGAACCAAATACTGAATCAAAGACAACAAACTCCAAATCTCATACAAGAACTAGAAATATGTGTTTTGGGGGTTGTTGAAGGGTCCCTTCCTCAAGTCATGGTCCGAGAGGGAGGAAGTGAGGCTGAGACACCTGATGACAACCTTGTGGTGATCCTTTTTCTCCTTGCTAACCTGCTACTTGAAAGAAGGCACAAATGGAAGCAAACTATCACACAACCAATCTAATCTACAATGTTGTAATGGAAATGCATCTACTAAGGAAATGAACAATTAAGCTATGAATATACACTAGCATACATGTACAATAAAGAGGATCCTTGGCTGCTAGGGTTGGGCCCTAACCCAAGAGATTCAACCTTCTGAATTAACTCAGTGCTGGCTAAAAAAAAAACTCATTCTTGTTACCAAAACAACAGATTACATCAAAAAAATTGTCACAAGTCTTGTAGCTCGAAAATGGAGTAGAGTTTTACAATAAAAATCCGAATCCTACTGAGGTCTTAGGCCTCTATACTTATACATCTGATGTCTCCAACGAATTCCTTAAAATTAGGGAGGCTCGGCTCCCAAACTCGAGATAAACTGGTTCTTTGTCTTTCACTTGATCAACTACCTTCTAGTCCTCATGATTTCGCTATTTGCACTCCGAGCTGATGGAGGAATATTCGAATGGAGGGGTAGTAAATGAGGAGGATTTACCTCCTATAATCCCTCTCCCTTGTCCCATTCAATTTTTGACCTTGGTCTTTGCGAAAATTCCTTGCTTTTATCCTTTAATCTTGCATTAAATGCACATTAGACCACAAAGCAAAATATCCAACTCTAACTGATCTCATAAGAAAAATATAATCCAAAGTATGCAATAAGTTACGAGAATAGTTTGTTTGACTAAGCTAGGAGGTGAATTAAGGCCCATATAATTACCTAATGATGAGGCTCATCATCACCTCCTTACTGAAAGTGTTGCTCATCCTCTGAGCAACTTAGTCAATATCCATATCCTTCATGGCTCTGGTAGTGTCTTTGACATCCCATGCCTCTGCTGTGGTCTCCTATTTTTGTTCATAGAAGCCTGCTTTCTTTTCTACCTCTTCCCACTACCTCTTTTCTTCTTCTTTTCTCCCTTCTAGAATCCCCAAGAGTAGTGGTGGGATGAGTTTTAGGCCTATCCAATTGACCTTCAACCTTTGCGTAGATTTCTTATACATAGGTGTCCTGTTGAGTGCCTCTCTCAACCTTTGAGGGGAGTGATATTGTCTTATCTTTAAGCTGTATGGCAGTGTGTTCCATTTCCTTAGGAAAGCATGTATACTATCATCTCCTAGCAGCGTAAACATGTCCTCAAACTGTGAAATTTCTTGCTCTTGGGCAACAAGATATCTAGGTGGAAACTGAGGATCATTTGCAATCAAATTATGGGCACTGATGAGGGCCATGCGATTTGATTGTTCAGCTTTGATAAAAAGAGGTTCAGTTTGCTCTCTTGCCAATATCCTTTTCATCTCTGTAGCTCTTGATTCCTCATGGTTCATCCATGATGCCAAAGCCATTAATTGTAGATATCCTAGCTTGGCATTTGGGTCCAAAACATTCATGTCTATGAGGACCATGTTGTGCAAATAAAGTTCAACCATTTTAGCCCTATCCTGTAGTGTACTTTGACCACAAAGATCAATAAATTGCCTATAGTACTGAAATGGCATGGTTCCCCTCTGTGCTAGTGTCTTAATCTGAAACTGCAACCATTGTTTTTTGAGGTAGAGAGAATAGGATTTGGCTGGCATCCCACACTAAATTGCCTCCAAGGAGAGGCTGGATATATATGCTAGTTGGTTCTATATTTCCTGCAACTGTTCCCTCAGCCATGCATTTTCTATCTCTAATTGATTTCTCATTATAGCTTCTATGTCCCTTAAGCCACTTATCTCTCTGCCCATTTCTTTGATTTTTTCCTCCATGTGCCCAATGTCTTCCACCCCCTTTGATTTGGCGATCTGCATCCATCGGTGAGTTCTGGCCCTCTCCTTCTCAAGCTCGAAGAACAGTGGGATGGCAAATTTTTTAGGTATGACCCTACCTCCTTCAATAAACCGGTAATAGGACTCCAGGTTAGGTTGGGGGCTGGGTTCCTTTGTCTCTGGGTCATCCTCTTTAGCTTCTTTCTTCTCCCCTACCTTTCTTTCCAATTTCTGTGCCTCTTGTAGATTCAACAGAGTATCCTATAGGATTGTTTTTTCCTCTTGTATATTTTGCTGTGGATCCTGTAGGATTTCCTTACCCTTTGAGGAAGTTGATCTAGTAGTAGGCCTCCTTACATAGGTGATAGGGGACTTAGGGGAAGGAATTTTGTCTTTTTGTGTAGGGGAATCTTCAATCTCAATAGGATTTTTGGTTGATGTTTGTGGCTTCCCCTCTCTTATTCTTGTGCTCTTTCTTGTCCTGAAATATAGTGGGGTTTTCCTTTGCCTTTTTCCTTTTTGCTTGATTGGGGTGCTGAGAGAAGTGAGGGCAGGTGCTTCCCCTTTCTCAGTGGCCTTTGGAGACACCCTAGGTGATTCCTCCTTGTGTTATGTCCCCTCTGTTCTATTTCCTTCTTCCTCTCTGTCTTTCTTGTCTTCTTCTTCTTGTAGATCTTCATCATCTCTATCAATTTCCTCCTTAATTTCCTCCTTTGTTTCTTCATCATCATCCTTCTCTTCTCCCTCTTCTTCTTCATCTTCTTCATGTTCCTCTGTGTCAGCTCCTTCTTCATCCATCTCATCCTTATCTTGCTCTGTATCTTCCTCTTCCTGTTTTACTTCCTCTTCACTGACAGTAGGAGTAACATCATAAGTGAGAGCTTTGATGTCATCCTCTGTTGTGATGTCTCTGAAAACTGACCATGTTATAGGGGTTCTGATTCTTTGGAGGGAATATTCAATGAGGATCCTAGTCAACCCATGGTGTGCTAATTGTTGGGAATTCCCCTCCTTCACTTTGATGCTTGAGTCTATGTGTGATTGAAGCAAGAAATATGGTATGCGAAGCCTCTGGTGAGGGGGTGTTTCTACTCCAAATCTTAATTCTTCAAGGATCCTGAAATGATAGCCATAGACAACACTATCTCTACCCTCACATGAGATGTATTTGATTAGTTGGTAGCCTACCTCACTCCATGGGTATGGCAGACTTTCCCTCAATCCATTTTTGTCCTCAGTGGGTTCTTCACCTTCTAAAAATATTTTTCTTTTCGCCACCTGGTTGTTTCCTTTGTCTTCTTTTCTCTATGGGATTCCTAGGGGAAGTGTGGTGACCCTGCTGATGAGATCTAGGGTGAGATCTATAGTGAGGCCCCTTATTACAACAATGACATGTATTCCGTTGTGTGGAGTGAGGGAGAGAGAAAATTCTTGAGCCACCTCATCATCATACCCTCTGAATTTTTCAGAAAACCCCATTTAGTTATGTCTTGTGAAGATTTAAAGCACTTGGGGGTGTTGTTGGATACTCATAGTGTTTGTGGGCTCTCTCCTACTAAACCCACATGTCATCTTGCTGGTGAGGCTTGAGGAAAAAATGAGAAGGTTGAAACAATTTTTCAAATGTAGGAGCAAAACAAAGTTGATTGTGTATTTAATTCCCTTCACACGGTTGCTAAATTCACTCAAATTTAGAGTATGCCTGGTTCATTTATTTGCAAAGGGGAATGTAATTTTAGAGCCTACCTCTTTACACTGGTTGCATTGGCCAATTCCCATGATATCCCTTCTAAACTCTTGTCTTCCAATCCTGTAGACAGTCTCTATGTATCCTGTAGGAATTGTTGGCTCTAAAATGCGGATGCAAATTAGAGTTTAATTTAATATCAACCCGGGAAGGTAAACTTAGAAGTGCCACCTATAGGTCTAGAAAGATTCCTAATTTGTTGGAGATCTTAAGGTTCCCTTACAAGAACACAAGAAATTTAAGATTTCTTCCAATAATTAGAATATCTAACAAGAACTTAAAAGCTGAAATGAAATAAAACAAACAAACTAGAGAGATTCCTAATTTGTCGGAGATCTTATGGTTCCCTTACAAGAACACAAGAAATTTAAGATTTCTTCCAATAATTAGAATATCTAACAAGAACTTAAAAGCTGAAATGAAATAAAACAAACAAACTA
>APFE030669634.1:92107-107904 GCA_000404065.3 Pinus taeda | reverse complement strand
CTAAGATTACAAATGAAGATTCTAAGATTACAAATGAAGGAGATTGTACTCCTATTTATACAATGGAATGGGATAAAAAACTCATAATGATGATCCACTAATCTTTCTTTTAGTTCCATACATATCTCAACCATCTAGACACATAACCCCCTTTTGTCCTTGATCTTCTCCATGAGATCATCATCTTTTCCATGAGGTTTATCTTCTCAAATTCGAATTTGATCCTTCAAGGCCACATAAAGGTGTCTTGGAAGCTTTCTTGGCACCTACACATGTCACAAAAACAACCCACTTTCCATATATAAAGTAAAATATATTATTTTCTAATATTTAATCAAGAATTTCTCTCAAAATGCTTAAATAAAATCATATTTGGAAAATATAAATGAGACCCATTAATGGTGAATAGTAGGGAAAATGGAGTGACAAGGTGGTGAATAGTGAGTGATATAATGGAAGCATAGGTGAAAAATGTATGGTAATGAGTGATATTTGTATGACATTTTTGGATCCCAACAGGAATTCGTGCATGCTCCTGTAAGAGTTCCTGTGCAGTGAATGATGGATCTTTGCTTTTGGTGGGTGGCCTAGGTTATGAGAGTGACTTGAGTGAGGGAATTTCGAGGAGGTGAAGTGCATGCATGCATGGGAACGATGTTTTATTTCCTCTTATGGTGGTTCAGGGTGAGGTGGTGTGTTGGCAGCAAGGGTATGTTTCCATTTTTGGACCTTTGATCCCCACTACCACCTCATCATTTCCCACTCCTCGTAATTAGCTCCCACCTCGTAGATCCGTAGTTTAACCGCTTTTTGTCCTACTCCTTCTTTGTCTTTGAGCTGACAGTAGCCACGTGTGAGAGGACACCCAGTTGTGCATGTGTTGACTGAACGAAGGTGGCCAAGTTAATTGGACACCTTTTCACTTATAAACCAACTATCTCGTAACCCTTACAATTTTTTACTACATGATGCATATGAGAGAGCAAGCAGGATACTTACCTATGGTTTCAATGCTATGCTACAGTTGTCAAAGACCAGAGGTGTTGCTGTCTATTTTTGCTGCATGCCATTCTTCTTCCTCCTCTTGCTGTATGCCAATGGTTTCTCTATTTTTGTAGGTATTTGTGGTTGAAGATCTGATGCTACTACTTTGGAGCTCCTGGATCATCCTGCTAAAGACTTGTTGCTGGTGTGATTTGCATTCTGTGGGATAGGCTGCTACAAGATTTCCTACAGGATGTCCT
This sequence comes from Pinus taeda, assembly GCA_000404065.3. Lineage (NCBI taxonomy): Eukaryota > Viridiplantae > Streptophyta > Pinopsida > Pinales > Pinaceae > Pinus > Pinus taeda. The sequence continues at coordinate 106,660 of APFE030669634.1, read as the reverse complement.
GTAGCTGCTTCTCCCTCAGAATTCTTTAATAATTTTGCTTGCTGGGGTTGTGAAGATGGTGGTATGGATGGAAAAAAGGATTGGGAGTGTGGAGAACAAAGGAAACTGAAGTGATGTTCTTTATTACTCTCCGTTTTCCCTTTTTTTCATTGAATACTAAAGAAAAAATTGTTGAAGCTGATCCTTTTTTTGAATGGTGAGTATAGGGATGATGATGGTGGACGAGGTGAGGTGCTAGATCAAGAATAGGGTGAATTTTAGGGACCTAACAAGTTCATCATATGCCTTCGGATTGCATCCTGTAGGATTTTTGGGTCATTGTAATTCCTATAGGATCATCCTGTAGGTTTTCAGGGGATCCTGTAGAAAACACAGTCTTTGCATAAATCGAAGCAATGGAGTGGGACAATGAAAAAAACGATGGAGGGATGCATGGCAAGGAGTGAAGAAAATGAATATGTGAGTGGAAGGGGTCTCTTTGGGATCCTCTTTTGCTCCTTAACTGTCCTTCTCTCCCACCTACAAATAGAAATTTTATGATAAAGAATAACTTTTTTTGTTTTTTTTTGAAAAACAACTAGGCTGCCTCAGAGAGGTTTTCACCCTCGCTGTTTGCCTTGGGTGCTTCAAGAAAGGTTTTCACCAAGGGATCTTCTTATTCTCTTTTTCTTTTTGTTGTTTTTTTTTCTCTCCTTTTTTTTTTGTCATCATTGGGCCGCCTCAAGGGGTTTTCAACCCAAAGATGGGACTAAGGCGCCTCATGGAGGTTTTCACCTGAGTCCTTATTCTTTTTCTTTTTTCCTCAGGGATTTGATGAGGGAGGAGATGGAATTTTCTCCACTATCATCACTGTTTTATTGATATCATCAACGACCTCTTGTTTTGATAAAGGTCTCTTCTACATTTTCAATTGGTGTCCCTTAATAAACAAAGGAATGGCTTCTTCATCTATGGTTCTGATTTGCACTGAATCGTTATCATGGCATCTTTCCACAACATAAGGTCCGAGCCATATTGTCCTTAACTTGCCCTTGAAGTCTTTATACATATAATCGTATAACAATGCCCAATTGCCTTCTTGAAATTGCTTCTCCTTGATATTTTTATCATGCTAGATCTTCCTCTGAAGTTGAACTACCTTTGTATGTAGGAGGGTCTGCATTCTGAATTCATCCAAACCATTCAATTGGAACAATCTCTCTTTTTGTGCACTTCTGAGATCCAAATCTAGTTGGGATTCCATCCTTAACATGTTATATTCAAATTCAATGGACAACAAGGCCTTTTTCCCATAGACCAGCTCATAGGGTGTGAATCTAGTGGTGGTCTTCCATGTGGTATTATAGGCCCAAGTGGCCTCAACTAGCCTTTCTGCCCAATCCTTCCTGTTGCTGGTCACCACCTTGGTTAAGTTGCCCTCCAGTGCTCTGTTGGTCACCTCCACTTGTCCATTAGCTTGTGGATGATAGGGAGTAGAGGTCTTATGCTTGATCTTGTGATGGATGAGCAAGTCTTCGATCATGTTGGAGGTGAACTGGTTGCCTTGGTCTGTGACTAGCTCTCTAGGGTACCCAAATTTGTAGAATACATTATCCCTTAGGAACTCAACCACCTTCACTTCCGTTGCTGCCTTAATTGCTTGGGTTTCAGCCCACTTAGTCAAATAATCAATGCACACAATAATGTACTGTTTTTTCTTTGAAGGAGGGTCAATATGCCCAATGAAGTCCATGCCCCACTTGTCAAATGGCTCAAAAGTCACTTGAGGCTGCAAAGGCATTTCATCTCTTGGAGTAGGCCGTCCCATCCTCTGGCACCAATCACACTGAATAGTGTATTTTTTCACATCCTGATGAAGAGTGGGCCAATAGTAGCTTGCTTGTAACATTTTGAATGTTGTCCTCTATGCTGCAAAGTGACCTCACAAGGCCCATCATGACAGGTGAAAAGGATGTCAAAGACTTCCTCTTCCATGACACACCTTCTCAAGATTTGATCTGGGCCAAGTTTGAAAAGATTGCCCCCAATCCAAGTGAAGGGGGTGCTTTTCCTGACTATCTTGCTCTTTTCTTTGGAGGACAAGTTTGGCAGGAACTGAGTTGATACCAAATATTTTGCTATATCAGCAAACCATGGAGAGAGAACTAAAATAGAAAATAAGTGCTCGTCCGGTAACTAGTCAACCACGATTCCTTCTTCACCCACAGGAAAATTTACCCTAGATAAAAGATCTGCAACAACATTTTCCTTACCAGGCTTATCAACAATGGTTAGGTCAAACTGCTATAATAAAAGTAACCATCTTATAATTCAAGCATTCACATCTAGTTTGTTCATTAAATATTTGATTGCAACATGGTCAGTATGCACAAATGTTTGATAGGTTGTAATGTAATGCCTGAATTTGTTTAATGAATGCACAACAACGAGGAGTTCCTTTTCAGTCACTGTATAATTTAGTTCTACCTTTGATAAGTTCTTACTGATAAAATAGATAGCATAAGGCAATTTTTCATCTATCTGACCTAGGGCTGCTCCTATGGCTTTGTGTGAGGCATCAACATGAATATGAAAGGGGAGGGCCTAGTTTGGGCCTCAGAGAATTGGTTAAATGGTTAACTTATCCTTTAGGATGTCTAAGGCCTCTTGACAACATTTTGACCATATAAACTCAGAATCTTTGGCCAACAAACCAAATGAAGGAGAGGCCAACTTGCTGAAGTCCTTTATGAACCTTCGGTAGTATCTAGCTAACCCTAGGAAACTTCTGACATCTCTCTACTTTTGAGGAGGTAGGACCCTTTGGATGATGGCTATTTTGTTTGGGTCTACATGCAGCCCTTGTTGAGATATTGAATGACCTAGTACAGTCCCTGTAACCATTAAGAATTCACATTTTTCAGGACTGAGAGACAGGTTCATTTCAATGCACTTGTGTAGTACTTTTCCTAGGTTAGACAGGGCTTCTTGAAAATCACAGTGATATGGTGTAAAATCATCCATATAAATCTCCACCGCATCATGGACTAATTCGGTGAAAATACTCAAGACTACTCTCTAGAAAGTGGCAGGAGCATTGCATAGGCCAAAAGGAAGGATCCTATAGGAAAAAGTACCCCAAGGACAGGTGAATGTGGTCTTATTGTGGTCTTCAAGGCAGATTTTGGATTTGGTTGTACCCACTGAATCCATCTAGGAAAGAAAAAAACCTTTTCCCTGCCAGCCCATCTAGCACTTGGTCAATGAAGGGTAGAGGAAAATGATCCTTCTTTGTGGCTTTTTTCAACTCCCTATAATCAACAAAAATCCTCCACTTACCGTTTTTCTTGGGAACTAACACCAACGGGGAGACCCACTCACTGTCGGAGATAGGGTAAATGAATCCTACATCTAGCAGTTTTTGCAGTTCTTCTTTGACTATATCTTTAAGAGCTGGATTCATCCTCCTTTGTGGTTGCTGGACCGGCTTGCAACCTTCTTTGATGTATATGTGGTGAGTACACACTAAGGGGCATACTCCCTTCATTTCCTTGTAACTCCAAGCGAAGTCTTCGATATTTTCCTTTAACATGTTGCATAGCTTCTCCTCTTCAAGAGCAGAAAGAGATAGATTGATTTTCAAGGTTCTTTCTGGGCCGAATTGTATGGTTTTGACACGGAGTGGGTTGGAATCGGCCAAAAATAAGTCAATTGGACGATTGTTCTGGGTTTCCTTTACTTCTTCTTCTAAATGTAATGAACAAGGAGTTGGAATTTGGAGCAGGTGATCAACCAAGTCATCATCATCTTGCTGTCCTCCTCCCATGGTTGCTTCCAAAGCATAAAGTTGGGTGGAATAAACTTCATCTTCTTCCTCCTCCTCCAACCATAAAGTTAAATCATGCTCTAGAGAAGGTTGAGCAGGAGGTTATAGGACTAACTACTTGGACATATGCCCATTCTTGATGGTCATATTCCCAGCTCTGCAGCTAATGTAAGCATCGGTTGTGGCCAACCACGGCCTCCAAAGGATGAGAGGGTAACCAGTAAGCTTAACCTTAGGCTGGAGAACTAGGAAATCTGCAGGGTACTCCCAGGAGTTAATGGAGACCATCACATCCTCCACAATTCCCTAAGGGGTTACTGTGGAACGGTCTGCAAGTTGCAGCACTGTTGTGGTCTTCCTCAATGACCCTTGGAGGTTGAGCTTAAGCATGGTGTCCTTGGTCATCACATTAATGGCAGCCCCAAGATTGATCAGAGTGTGTGGTACAATGGTGTCATTGACGTTCACATCTACTACAAGGCTTCCAGGGTCCAAATATTTTGCACATATTACCTGCCCCACCATTAAGTTGGTAGCTGCCCAATGACATTAATGGTAGAGGCATCCCTTTTTCGCCTCCCTGGATGCTTGAAGCATTTATCCTTAATCAACTTATTGTAAATGGGAACATCCTTTATTGCTTGGAGAAGGGGGATCTTTACACATAGATTTTTCAATTCTCCCAGAAGTTTATTCTCTTTTGGGGTAGGATGGAGTGGTTGGGTTAACCTCTCAGGAAAGGGTGGATTTACTTTAAGATTGCTTTCCTCTCTTTCTTCCTCAACCTCCCTAGGCGAAGGGTGAGGTTGGTTATCCGGGAGAACTCTCCCAAATCTCAGGTTAATCTCCTAGATTTCCACAGCATAAGCTGGATATGATGTCTCTCCACTGTATACTTTCCGAGCTTGCTTATTTCTCAAGTTCAGATTTGGTTGGGCAGGCATCTGGGGTTTCTTGGGTGGAGCAAAGTGTAGGAGTTGTGGTTGGGAAGGTGGTGGAGGCAATAGTGCTAGAACATTGTTGTATTGGGGCCTCCACCCCTAGAGTGGTGTATTCCACTAAGGTTGTGGCAGAGCATAAGGTTGAAATGATTGGCTGGCTGGCTAGGAATTATACTGAGATGCATAGGACCAAGGAGGGGGTGTATACTAGGAAGGATGAGTAGGGGGTCCCAAAGAAGGTATAGATGTGGTTTGGTTGGGGTTGTAATATGAATGGGATGACCCTTCCATGCCCTGCTGGTATGGTCTACGTCCAGGAGGTCTCTTTTGGTTAACGTAGCAAAGTTACTCAGTGACCCCTTCAGCTCCTTGATATACAGCTTTGAGTTCGAGTAAAGAAGGGCACTTGTCTGTGGAGTGGCTTTCTTCATAGACCGAGCAAATTTCAATACAGTTCAATGGACATTCATTCCTAGGATGCCCACTGGTGCATCTAGGACAAAAGATGGCCAAGGATCTCTCTTCTTCCTCCTGCTTCCTTTTAATGTTCACGCTGTCCATTTGCAAGGCAAGGGTTTGCAACATCTCACCTTTGAAATCTTCTAGCATGTTTCCAATTTCACCGTTGATGGATAAGTTGGAAGATGATGTACTGGCCATAGGTTGACTACCCCTACCCTTTTTTCTGGCCACCCTAGAATGATTTCTAAAGATAGTCCTAATATCCTCATAGGGTAATTGGTATATGTATCCTCCTGCTAACAAATGTAAGGTATCCAAAAGATCTTCTCTTACTCCTTGAAGCAGGACCAACTTTAGTGATTCAGGGTCAAGTGTGCACCTGACCCTTTTGTAATTGAGTTGGAACCTTTCTTTGTAGTCTTATAAGGATTCATCATGGCATATGGTCATCCTGAAAATTTGTTCTTTAGTATCCTTTGACTGACGGTAGTACCGATATTTGTTGTTAAAGGCCTGTTGCATCTGAGCCCAAGTTGTGATCTTATCTCTAGGTAAACCCATGAACCAACGCAATTCTACATCCTTGAGGGTAGATGGAAATAGTTTTAACTTTTTCTCATCATATGTATATTCATAGGTTCAGAATATAACAAAAGACTCAAACAAGAAAGTGTCGGGGTCCTCTGTGGTCAGGCCATGGAAATGAGGTAGGGCAGAGGGACTTATATTTTTCATCTTAGTGTCCCCATTGGTTTCCCTGATGGGGAAGGCACCCTAAACTATCTCTCTATTCCCTCTGTCATTTCGGTTTTCAGCCATTGGTTCAGTAGGAATGGGTTCCTCTTTTTCTTCTTCCCCTGTAGGTTCTTCAAATATGTTAGGTTGTTCACCTAAGGGTTCCTCCATTTCACAAACATCGAAGAAGAGAGAAGGTTGGATGTTGGATGCAGTGGGGGTATTTGGCAAAAATTTCCCTAAGTTGTCCCTATTCCTATGAGGCATGAAAGGAAATATTTTTGGGTTGTTTCTGTATTCTTTTTTAAAACTTGGAAAGTAATTGCAGAATTGATATTGTTGATTGAATGAAAATTGTTGATAGAATGAAAAAGCTACTTGCCGAATTGAAATCCTACTTGCAAAATGGAAAGGAAAGAATATAATGAAAAATCAAAGAAAGGAAACAACTAGATTACTTTTATAGAAGTAAACTAATGGCTGAATATTGAATACAAGAAATAAAAGAAAAGAAAGAAGTAATCACATTCTACTCAGATACCTCCCTGACAACGGCTCCAAAAAGTGATGAGCACCAGTATTGTAGCAAGGATGCTGCAACTCCAGGGCTACCAACTTTACTTATCAACCCGGGGTTCATACAAACTTGGAGGTGACAGTGCTGTATGCACGAGTAAAAGTGATAGTTCTATCTATTGTCACTGTCCAGCTGGTGAGAGACCACTGGGGTTCCAAGTTAGACTTCTATAGAGTTAGAAGAAGCTTGATTCTTTGATGGAAGAAAGGAAAATATACTCTAAGAGAGTTACTCTACTGCAGTAATGGAAAAAAAAACAACATGTAATTCTAAACCACACCGTACCCTAATTAACCATTTAAGAAGCTATGCTAAGCAACATTACTAAATAAACACTAAAAAAATGCTACTATCTAAGTTGCAGAAGTAAAAAGCATCAAACAATACTAATGTGCAAGCAAAGAAACTAAACTAAATATGTTTTCACTTTTTTTGGGTTTTTTTAGGAAAAATCAAGTATGAAAAATAATTGTTCTTGTGGATGTGACAGGTGGATGGAAGGTGTTTGAGGATGGCTAGAAGGTGTATGAAGTGGTTTGATGGTGTGGATGGGTGTTTCGGGAATAATTAGTGTTTCTAAAAAATGCTAACCTTCTAGGTTTGGTAGCTAACCTAGAAACAACAGTTAAAACAATTCATTACTTTTCCTATAAACAACAGATAAGAGAAAGATTATAAGGAACCAACCTGCAACTTTCACTTGATTCCTCGCTCGATCACTCTCTTCCTTGACCGAGCTCACTGCTCCTTTCCGTACTTAACTCGCTTGGAAAGTACCTGTGCAATTACAGAAACAAAGACCCGTCAAAGCATAATGATCTATTATCCATAAATAACATAGAATTGAAAGTATGATAAACATATGAATGCATTGACATATTACATAAACATAAGGGAAAAATATTGAAAAACTTTATTGATAGAAAGGAGGATTATAGCCCATGAGTTTGATCCAGTGTCATCCTTCCAACTTCAAACCTTCTTCACCTCATGAACAACAAGACATTCCAATATTACCACAATACTCAGACTCAATACTAAAACCATCAGCATCTCTTTACAACTCAGAACTATTCAGCCTCCAGATCTCTTGGATGAGTGATCTATTTATAGATTAGTGAAGGAGGTTGGGTCATCAATGATGATGATGAATGCCTTTATATTTTTAGAAATTGGTTCCATGAAAGAGGGAGATAGGAGGTTGATGTTTCCTAATTCCTTTTGTCATCCTTGGGAGAACTCAGAGGGGCAGGTGGCACTTGAGAAGATTCTAGAGGTTTTGCATGGATAGGGAATCTTCAAACCCTCCCGAAACTTCACCCAAGTTTTCTCATCGCAGGCTAAAGGGGGACTAAGTGTGATGCATAGCACTTAGTCAGTGTGGTACCTGCAATGCATTGCAGCCTAATAAAAGGCTTCCTACAATGATCTCTTTAGAGACACTTTTTGAATGTATTCTGTGATGGAACTTCTTTGGGAGTGAGGCATTCTGATGATTAACTTCTTTAGGGAATGTAACAACTATATTAGGGGTTGATGAACCCTAATAACATCGACATGTAAGTTGGCATTGATGTGCCCAAATAAACCTGTAACAGTTGCCCCCTAAAGTGTGACGTCGTAAATATCTACGTTGGGTGAAATGATTTATCAATCGGAATTTTCAAAACGGAAGGCGACTTGCATCAATTACAATACAATACATCATGATAATCTGATTTTTCTCATGAACTAGCTGAGGGAGGCATTCCCATGCTCAACTTATAAAATTTCATTACATGTACATAGATCAAATAGTCGTCTACAGATATAGACTTATGATTGATGATTAGGATGACCATCTGTGTAAAGCCTTTGTACATTTGATTTGGTACTCCTGAATATATCACAACTCGAATGGATGAAACTAGATCCGGGGTCTTCAATCTCGTTCAATATTCACTCAGTGTACAAGTCTAACCATGTGAATAGATGTTCTAAGGTCGAACATGGAGAGACATCGCCTGATTACCAGCCAATGATGTAAGTTGTTAACAGACACGAGAGGGATCATTGATAATAATGATGATCCTCAAGGTACTATACTACATTTCACATGGTGTGAATAAATGATTTGATGTCGAACATCATGCAAAATCTTTCGGTCGGAGGCCATTGATGTCAACATGTCGCTGAAAGTGAGAAACCTGCCATTGATGTATGCAAGCTTCAAAGCATTGAAAGGATGTTTCTAAGTCAACTTCTTGGATGATGAGCTGATGTTGACAAGAAGTGAATCATCGTAGGAGGGGCTTGATGTATCCCACATATAAGACACGAAAATAAGCAAATGATTTTGGAGATGAGAATCGACTGACGACACATGGTTCAGGAATGGGGGTCATGAAAATGAAGGTATACAGTATTGCAATGGATGAAGTTTTAACTGGATGACTTCTCTTGAAAATATCAGCGACACTGGGATGAATTGGTAGTGTTGACCCAAAAAAAAGTGATGGATGGTGTGATATACCAACAATTTGATAACCATCAAGCTGAATCACCCAACCCAACTAGTCACAGAGATGAAGTGAAAGTGTCATCTTCAAGAGCGACTTTCTACCATAAAATTTTTACGATTTTTCCCATTTTCCCCAGTCATTTCTGACCAGTACCTCTTTATTTTTATCAAGCTTGAGGAGGATAACATATGCTTGTTCTAAAATTCACCCTTCAGGAAAAACCATCACTATTTTATGTTTTAACGAGTCTAGTGAAGGTGAAACTCGGCCTTGCCTATATGGACAAGTTTGTCACTATTATGATATTTTAACGAGTTTAACGACAAACATAACTCAATCCTTTTCATGTTTAGAGAGTTTGAAAAGGGATGAAAAGAAAGCTCTATAAGTTCTTTTTCGTAAAAATAATCTCTCAAGTCTGAAAAAGCATAAAATAATACAAGAGAGATGTAGTTTCCAATACTTTAACGAGCTGGAATGGACAAGTGCTTGACTATCTTTCTTATTTAGAGAGTCTGAAAAATGTTTAAAGAGAACTCTATGGTTTCTTTTCATTTTTATCAAAGCTTGAAAAAGAAACAAAAATTTTGCTTTGTGGTCAATGATGCTCAATTCGCCATTTAGTATATCGGATTTTGCTTTCCGTCGTTCATCCTGCTCAAAACTCCACCAAAGATGATTAAAAATACATGTTCATGGATAAAAATGAACAAAAAACCATCATTTACTTGATTTACATGTGAAAGTAAATATAAAAAACAAGTTTGGTAATTCATTTTAACCATTTCATTTTTACCATTTGATTTGGAGCTCTGGAGCAGTTTTTTACCCCAAACTTCACCAGCTGATTGCGAAGGATTCGTGGATCATTTCTCACGCCGTCAGGGCCGGGTAGGAGCTATCACAGTACTCTTTCATTCTATTCCATTCATTTTCAATTTTGAGCAAAACTTCTTAGTTTTTTAGCTCCCCAGGGTTTCATCTTGCATTTTTTGGATAATTTCACCCTTTCCTTGTCGAAAATTGCGATGCATTTCATCCACCTAAAAGGTAGCATGCAATGCATAGCACTGTCTCTAAAGGGAAAGTGCGATGGGCACAAAAACTAACATTAAACAGTTGTTTTTTCCCAAATTTTTAATTGATTTTTGTACAAGTTGGATCCTAATTTATCTAATGATTGTGTTTCAGATATTCATTGGATCAAAATGGTTGTTACATGGAGAGAACGAGAACATGAGGAACAAGAAATGATTGCCCTAAATGATCAGGGCACAGTTGATGCCTTAAGGAATTGTGGGTTGCTGAATTTCTTTTGCTTATCCAGCATGTGGCAACAAATTGAACTGCTACAGTATCTTGTTCATGCTTGGGATCTGACTGACCAAGATTTTCACATTAGGGGTAAAGATATCCCCTTTACCATCGAGGATGGTTACTTTATGACGGGTTTATCGAGGTGGGGTGCCCCCATTTCATTATTAGGATTCACCAGAGGAGGTGAATCGATGAGAGATTATATTCTTCAGTTCTGTCAGGAAGGATCTCAACCTAGCAGAGATGAAAAGATTCATATCTGAGATGTTAGTGATCGACCTTTGAGAACAATCCTTTTTACCCTTGCTAGATTGGCTAACAGTGTGGCTTTGCATTTAGAAAACTGATCTTATATGTAGTGTGACTTAGAATTCCTGGAACCAAAGGTATTCAATTGGTGCGAGGTAATTCTTCCATCTATGAGAGAACAACTGACCAAGGTGAAGGCTGGAAAGACAAAAATTTTTGGTTATGGGTCTATCTTGATTTCCTTCGCCTTGGAGAGAATCCCGCTTATGCCGCCACAACACATTTCTCTGGGAGTACCTGGACCTAGAGACCCACGGATGCAGAGGTGGGTAGATCTTATGGCTAGGCATGCTAGCCAGTCATTGATGTCATTTTCCTCCGCTTTCTTTGAGTGGTTTGACTGTCAAGAGATGGTCTTCGCGGAATATCCATACGCTGGGATGGACTTCTGTGGTGATCCAGATCTGGTATTTCCAGTTGGGGTGCAGTGGAGTGCTATTGGTAAATTGATTTGACCACACTTCTCTTTTTGAAGTTTTCACTTTTTTTTTTGTGTTTTTTGATTGTTACCAAGACTAAATAAACTCGGATATGTATGCAGATGTTGGATCCGTTCGACTTGTGGTATGCCCACGGGAGGCAGGTGCACCAGTGCAGAGAGCTACTGGGAGGGCAGTTCTCAGATATTTGGGCATAACAGAGACCTTGGCTCAGTTGCAGGATCACGTAGAGGGTTTAACCCTCAGTATTCCGGATGTCCGGATTGAGGAGTTACCCATGAGATTGCAGCGCCATACCATTGGCGTGTCGAGCCATTGGATGAGACTCCTGCATATGATAGCACAGGCTGTGACCTGTTATCATCAGCAGCACTAGTCTATTAGGATATTTTCTACATTCATTTTTGAGTTTTTTGGGTTAGATGACCAATTTTTCCTTGGACACAAACTATTTGTAAAAAATTATATACAACTATCTATTTGACTTTGAGAGTTTTATTGTGTTTAAGTGATGAAATCCTATTTAGATGATGATGTGATTTGAAAAAATGCTTTCTTTACAAATGTTGCAAATGTCTATTTAACACATAGTTTTCTAGAGAGTCAGTCAATGTATTTAAATTTCTGGGAATATATTGATATTGAATAAATTCAAAATATCTTTCAAAAATTTGAACTCTAAGGAACATGCAATGAATTGCTGGGCTTCGAACGGAATAGACACCAATAAGCTGTAGTACGACCAGTTGTGAATCTAGCCTAACAAAGATTCGGCGTATGCCATGTGAAATGGCATCAGAGAGGAGTTCAATCAACGTGCTATACTCAACGATATTGTTTGTCGATGGACCAATACATATCCCTCTAAAACTCACTAACTCGACACTTGGAGCGAAAATGACCCATGCTGCAGAGGATAGGTTCTGTGCACTACAACTAGCCCCATCGGCATACCCAACAAATGGTTCCGAAAAGTTCGACATCTGCAACAAATGTGAAGTGGATTACCTAACCAAATCAAAACTCTAAAAGAAAACTAACACACAAAAATGCAATCAAAGCATATGTACAGTGAGTTTTACTACACTTAATTTAAGCATAGTAATGTTTAAGATACAACCCGTTCCAGGGCTGCGACAATGGAATCCCATCATAATCGACTAACTCGTAGGCTCCCTTTGTCAACACATGTTTAACAATATAAGGGCCCATCCATAATGGTTCAAACTTCCCTGCTCCTAGTTTGTTAGAATCCTGATCGTAAAGCAAGACCAAGTCACCTTCTGAGAAGACACGAGGCTTAACATTCTTGTCATATTGTGCCTTGATGTGTTTCTTATGTGCCTTGTTAGCCAAAGTGGCATTACGATGGGTTTCATCCAGATGGATTAATTCCAAGAAACGTGCTTCTTCTTCAGAATTATCGGGTAGCAGGTCAATTGCGAGCTTGAGGGATGAGATTTCACATTGGATTGGTAAGACTGCTTCCAAACCATACACCAACTAAAAAGGCGTATATCCAATCGCATTTCTCACCGATGTTCAATATGCCCACAGAGCTGAGTACAAGATTAAATGCCAATTCCGTTTATGGACTCCAATCATTCTTTGCAACATGTGCTTAAGGGCTTTGTTGATTGTCTCAACTTGTCGGTTAGCTTACGGGTAGTATGGAGTAGAACTATCATGCGACAGTCCTAATTTGGTAGTTAATTCAATCATCATGTGATTGCGAAAATGCGACCCATGATCTGAAACTATAGCTTGTGGCACACCAAACCTGGAAACCACATGATTAAAAAAAAAGAGAGTAGCCATTTTTCCCCGGTCGAGGTGGGGTTACATGTCATGAAATCAATGCCCCATTTTGTGAATGGGCCAACAACAACGACTGGATCCAGTGGTAATCTAGTTTTACGATAAAAAATCTGACAAGAATGGCACCTTCTAACAGCAAGAATGCAATCTTTGAATATAGATGGCCAGAAGTAACCAGCTCGCATAATTTTTTGTGTAGTTGCATAACCAGATAAATGCGCCCCACAAGCACCTGAATGACATTCATTCAAAGCTTTCTTGGCCTTCTCATGAGTAAGGCACCTACGTAAGATCGTATGGACACCACGAAAATAAAGTGTATCACCAATGATTAGATAATCTTTGGCTTGGTATCGAGTACGTCGTTGTTCGGAGCGAGAGGCATTAGGTCGAAAAGCTTGGGTTTGGAGATAGACCAGTATATCTCCATACCATGGATCACTTGACGAAATCAGAAACCGAGACTCATCCAAGATTGATGCTTCTGATATTAAATCATTGGAGGACGAGGGAAGATCACAAAGTATCTCAGCAAAGACGAGAGGTTTCTTTGATTTGGATTTGATAAACTCCAAATCAAACTCCTGTAAGATAAATATCCATTTAGAATATTTCCCCCCTAGAAATTGACGTGACAAGATGTATGTCATAGGGTTGTGTTACACAGTAAAATGTCACTGCCATCATGTCAGTCTCCCTACTGTGTTGTGAAACCACATTCACCTATACTCATGCTCCTCAAAATGGCTAAAAACCCTCTTTGCCTAAGTTAAATGAATCATCGCGTCTGTTATTCAAATAACCGCGCTGACAGGTGGAGGCCAATATATCTAATGCGCTGCCAGCGCGGAAGCACACGTCTTTTCCGCGCTGGTCCCATTTTACGAACAGCGCACCCTCCGTTTGTCCTGTTGAGCGCTGATCAGACCTCCTCTATAGTTGATCTGCGATGTCAGCGCGCCAGCTCAGTGTCTCACCCGCGCTGATCCTGTTTGGGCGAATTTGTTCTAACAACCAACCTTCCAGATCCCTCCAACCTCGGTTGTTAGCATTGTTGAGGTCGCCATCCTTTCTCTGGCATGTCTGTTCGACTGACCATCCACTTATCTTGGAGGAAAGCTCATCCTTTGCCTATTCATGGAGACTCCTTCTCCTTTATAAGCCTCCACCATTGCCATGAGCAGCTAGTTAGAGGGTTAGATAGTTGGGAACATAGGGACTTTGATTGAGGAATTCTTTGTACATATTAGTGCTGCTCTTTGTAGGCTTTGGTGTGTTGTGTGAGGATTGTTTTGAGCTTGAGAAAGGTCATAAGCTTGTTGCCTTGTATGTGAGTGAGAGACCTTTTGACTTGGGAGATTTGTCTCAAAGGTGAATGCTTGGAAGATATGCTGGCTGGACCCTCTAGGGAAGGACTCAGCGTCAGGACACCGGTTGTACCTTACACTATTTTCTGATTAATAAAGATAGATGACTACTCTTATGGTTCCATTTCCATTTGTCCTATGAATGATTAATGTAAATTGTATCCTTCCTGACTGATACATAGTTGTGTTTAGTAGATTTTACGCTTGTGTTTGCTCTCTCTTTGCTTGTGCAGGTGTCCGTCTGCGAGGATAGTGGAGGACTGTGATCGGCTGGAGCGAAG
>APFE030669634.1:47040-75324 GCA_000404065.3 Pinus taeda | reverse complement strand
CAGTGTAGCATTGTTTGATTGTTGCTAGACCCCTGTTGGGCTAGTAGGGATCACCTCTATCCGTAGAGGGGATTTACCTCTCCAACAGGTTGCAATCTGATACAATGGTAGTTTTGCAAAGGAGGATGTAATGACGAAATCTCTGCACAACTTGAATGGCGGCCAATGATAACTTTTCAACATATGAATATTTACTTTCTGTATCATGGAGATTGCGACTCAATAGTATATAGGATGTTTGATTCCACTTTCTTCTTGAACTAGAACCATGCCAATTGTTGCATCTGCAGCAGTGAGATACAGGTAAAAGTCTTTTTGATAGTTTGGGGCATACATTAATGATGCTTTAATCAGGGAATCTTTGAGAGCATCAAAAGAAGCTTGCGCAAGTTGGTCCCAATGGAAGGGTACCCCTTTCTTCAATATACGTGTGTAACCTTTAGCTAATTCAGCATAGTTTGGAATGAATCTCCTCAGAAAGTTTTCCTTCCCTTGAAGTCTTTGTATCTGTAACAAAATTGAAGGTGGAGGCATGTCAAGAATTTCCTGAACCTTTATGGGATCGAGTATAACTCCATCTTTAGATAAATCGACCAGAGCCAACACAAAACACACATTTGTGTGGATTGAGTCTTATTTTGTAGTGTTGACAACATAAAAATATTTCTCTCAAATGTTGCGGGTGATCAGTCTGTTTTCGCGAATGAGCAGGAAAATCATCAAGATAAGGTTGAACAATGTGTTTGATGTCGTGGAAGGCATAATTCATCACCATTTGAAATGTAGCCCTTGAATTTTTCAAACCAAAGGGTAGCTTTCGATATGAAAATGTGCCCCATTGGTCCTGTGGGCGGATATTGATTTGATTGTAGCCAGAAAATCCATCCATGAATGAAAATATTTCGCATCTAGCACATTCGTCAATAATTTGGTTGATAAAAGGTGTAGGATAGTTGTCCTTCGGACATGCGTGGTTTACATCCCTATAATCGATGCACACTTGAACTGTCCCTTGTTTCTTCATCACTGGAACAATATTAGATACCCAATCAGTAAGAGGTACATGGAAAATGAAGCCAACACATAAAAATTTTTCAACCTCTGCTTTAATGGCAACGACTTTCTTAGGATGAACGGGTTGAAGCCACTGTCGTACTAGTTTGACATCAAGGTACATTTTAATTTCATGTTCAACAATGCTTGAGTCAATGCCTGGAATCTCCTCATAAGACCATGCAAAGACATATAAAAAGTCACAGAAAAGAGCACAATAATTATCTATTTCCAATGGAGAACAAGATTTGCCGACATGAATACTTTCTACAATGTTAGGCTTGGTTGAAATGTTTATAGAAACTATTTCTTCTATGTTAGACAGATTACGCTCAGAATCTATAGTATTTACAGAATTCGACAAGAAATCAACGATTGATGGGTGATTAAGTTCATCTAAATAATCTTCATTGTCATCTCGAAGGTGGGAACGATGATGATAATATTCCCACGATGTCTCTCCTATCATCATTGATTGGACGATTCCTTCATCCGTAGAATGTATGCGCAAAAAAGGATCCAAAGAGGTGCCATATTCTAAAGACCTATCTACCCATGCAATTGTTGAGTGCGGATTAGGGTTTGCGGCACAAGCCTAATAGATTGATTGCTATAATGATTCAATGGGGCTTGGCGGAATTGCCTTGCCATAATCATCAATTTCAAAGTAGTTGGAATTCTTCTTAAAATCAAATGATGTAGAAGAAATCATGTTGCAGGTCTCCACTCTTGCCACTTCCGCGAAACTAGATGGTGACGGGAGGGTAAAAGTGCCCATCAGGGAAGGATATTTTAGGATACCTACTCCAACATTTTGAAGTGATTGTGAGTTTTGTGTATCAATGGAATGCTTCCCGTAGCCTGTGAACTATTGGCAAATAAGGCTAGCTAATCAATAATTGTGATTCCACCCGTGAAGGGAAATGCAACCGTTTGAAAGTATGTGGAAAAAACAGCAGCCATAGCATATACCCAAGGCCTTCCTAGTAAAATGTTGTAATCAAGGAGTCTGTCAACTACCTCAACCTCAACATTTATGGTTTTGCCCCCTAGTTCAACTTGCAGGTTACTCAAAATTCCATACGGAGTGTATGTTCTTCCATCGAAAGCTTTTAATGTAGTTGGTGATCGTGACAAGGGTGGTGAACCAAGATTTTTCCAACAGCTCATGGACATAATGCAAATAGATGCTCCCTCATCAATAATAGCGGTGAACATTTTTATTGAGAGCTTTTACTTGTATTAGGAAAGCTAACTGCGCTGGTAACTGTGGTGTATATCCTGTATGGTTAAAAACCACAAGATTAGAATCCATAGGATCTATTCCACCTATTGTTGATAATAAAGCTTGTTTTCAGGAGGGACAGTGTTGCAAAACCTCAAGTGTCGACATAGCGGAAGGTGATTGAGCCAAATCTTCCACTATATTATAGTTTTGAGCTTCTCGAGCACGAGGATTGAATGTTGATTTGTGTACAACTCTCTTTGGTGGTTTTATTGTTAATTCAGGTATAATTGGTGGAACAACTTCTGGTGAAGTCGAGGTCGAAGTACTAGGTTGATCAGTAGCCTGGTTATTCGAAGACGATGGATTTCCATAATTTTTATTCCTTGTTGACACCAAAACATCGTTTTGCGTATTTGCGATAGACAACATGAGTACTTGGGATGTGGAAGCATTATCAGTTGCAACCAAATGTGTTTTGGGGTTGGAAACGGATATGTCAACACTGCTGAGGTATTCGAAGTCTTTAGAAGTTTAGAGACCTCAGATCGATGTGGAAAATCTCTTGTATAATGCTCGTCATTACATATCAGACATGGATAACAAGGTTTCCTAGCTGTAGTAGGGGATTCCGATGATTTCTCAGGAGTGGAATTTTCTTGTTTCTTTTTGTTGTTCTTCCCATTTTTCTTACCTCCTGTTTGCTTTGGATTTTTGCCTTTGTTAGATGACATGGCATTAATCTCTGAGGCAAGAGTGTTTTATGATGGATTTTCATTTTGATTGGAAATATCAAGAGTTTGACCAGATGGTCCTCTTTCCATTTGTGTGCTTGAAGAACCGATCACGTCGTCGCCGGCATGAGAGTCCCTACTTGATTTTGGAGGTTGTGGAAAAGTGAAGGATGGTCTAGGTGCATTGGGAATTTTATCATATAGAATTCTTGATTGTGTGTAAATCAAATCCAAATATTGGGCACGAGCGATAACTTGCTCTTCTGTGACAACTCCTCCTTTTGCCACATCCTCGGTGATTGATGGCAATAAGAACTTTATGAACCACTAAGCTAAAATTTGAGCGGGAACATAGGTCTTAACCATTCGATGACGACTCCATGACTCATGAATATGATCTGATATATGGGTGGAGGTAGTCTGTTTAAAGTTGGTTAAGAGTTCTGTTCCAGTTTCGTACCTGATGGGTAACTGGAAGTGGGTTAAAAAGGTAGTGGCTATAATGGTGAAGTTATTGAAAGAAGCTCTTAGTAATTCAATATACCATTTAGCAGCTGGACCGGTAAGGGTTCTTTGGAAAAGACGAAGTCTGATCGAATCATCATTCAAAGTATTGGATGAACACCATAAATGAAAGGTCATAACATGATTCAATAGGTCTTTGCATACCAACATAGGGCATCTGCATTTGGTAACCTTGGTAAGGTTGTTGGATAAACCAGTATAAAGTGGTTGTTGATAACTAGATTGGAATTGTGGTTGTCCATAACCTGCAAAGCCTTGTTTCCCAGGTCCTTGGTAAGCTTGATATTGACCAAAACTAGTTTGAGCTTGTGAACCAAGTCCAAACTGGGGTTGGGACTGTTGGAATTAAGGTTGTTGGAATTGTGATAGCCATGGTTGTTGAACCAGCTGTTGCTGCCCAGTAATGAAAGATTGGCCAAGCTGTGGATCAACTATACCAGTGTAAGTCTGAGTCATACCGGATAAAGGTATACTAACCTGAGGTTTTTGTTGAGCTCCAGAAACAAGTGGCTGTTGTATGAAAACTTGAGAAACTTGAACCTTTTGCCTTGAAACTTGAGGTTGTAAGGAAGAAGGATCAATTTGTACCATTTGAGATACAACATATTGAGCTTGTGACTGTAGCACATTAGTAACAATAGGTGTAGTAGGAATATTTGACATAGTTTGCATTGGTTCTGTTGGATACACTAGCCTTGGTTGATCTGGCATTACTGGTTTCCATTGAATACTGTGGGAAATTACCATATGGTTGTCCCTCGGAAAAGGGAGGAAATGGTGAATAAGCATATTGCTCTCCATATGGTGGCAATCCAGTATTTAATGGATACACCAGTCTTTGATGACTAGATTTCCCAAATTGATATTGAGGTGTAGGAACAAATTGTTGAGTTCCCATGTGGGAAAAACTAGGTAGTATTCCGGATGAGTTTATGGGTGTTGACCATGGGGCAGAAGCAACCCCTGAGTGGGTTCTAGACAATGATTGGTAACCAACCGGGATGGACGATTCACCTTATAGGTGCGACTCAGGTGTGGTAGAAAACATCGAGGGAGTGACAACAGAAGATTCTGCTGTAGCTGCATCAAATGATATAGTCTTGGATGTTGACGGTTGTTCAGCCATAGTTAACTGGCCCAAAAGCTGTCTTAAAGACTCGATGGGAACTTGCAAGGAAGCAGGATTAGATGAAGTAAACTAATCAGGAGTAGCAGGATAAAGATTAATCCCAGGTCCAAAGTGAAATGGGGTTTCAGGTGTGGAATCCTCTACTATCTCTTCTATAGCAATCAAATCTGGTGGAAGAGGTTGACCGTCCAGTCCGAAAAAGATTCTGGTGTTGATGAAAGTGTAGCTTCTATAGTGACTGATGTCAGAGGGGTAACAACTTCTGAATGTTGAAATTCGAAGTCCAGATGTTCAGGTAAATGAATAAAAGTTTTAAAGGGAGGTTCCTGAACAACTTCTTGTTCAGATGTAACTTCGATTTGAACTAGGATATATTCCGGACCAACTCCTGATGGAGTTGTTTCGAGTTTAGAAGCACTTCCTGGTTGAACAATTTCAAATTGACGGTCAACTTGTTGTTGGACAACCTCAGTTACTGCTACACTAGGATCAGTACTAATGTCGTCAGATAACTGTGAAACTTCCTCTTTAGGAATAGATGCACTAGAAATAATTGGAGTCTTTGAAGTCATTGAAACAAATTTTTCAAACAACCCTGATGAAGAACTAGGAGTTCTTGATGTACTAGACTTAGTTAAACAAGACCGCTTTGTTCGAATTGGTGTCTCTTCGGGAGGCAAAGGCGGCTGACTCACTGCCATCCGTGAATGGTGGGGTTTGGGTTGATTTTATTCCAAAATTGCGGACTACTTTATCAACTTAAAACTCAACTAAGGAATAAGGATGTTATTTGTGGTCAATTAATTTTAATGACACTTGGACACAACTTTGCTTTTTCAGTTTTAAAGAGTCAAGAAAAAACAAAAGATGACTCTAGTCGCCTTCTATTTTTAATGAGCCTGAAAGGACAAGTGCTCAGATGGTCCTTTTTCTTTTAAAGAATCGAAAAGGAACGAAAGTGACTGCTCTGGAGATTCTAGACAAGAGGGTTTACCAGACAAATCGCAAAAATGCAATATACACCTTGGTGATAAATGAAAGAGAAATTACCAAGGACTTTACGTATGACAGTTAATCTTCTTGAATGCTATGTTCAGTGCATTGTGATCGGTAAGGCAGCAAAATCGGCTTCCTAGGGATAAAGGATTTCAAGCTATTGGGGTCTCCCACTATATACGCGATGGTATAGGGAGCACAAGTCTGTACTAGTACTTATCGGATCAAAGAGGAGGAATCACCCAACCTTCAATGAAAATGAAAACCACTAGGTTTAAAGACATTGAAACATGTCTCTAGCCTAGACCTCTAAATGTTTTCGTTAAGTTCCAAAGAATTGTTAGATTAATTGATGTTTATTTTAAGTTGATCTTGCTTAGAAATTTGCCTTTGAAGGTTCACTACGAAATGTGTTCTGAAATTCCTAAGAATGCAACTAGAATGATAAGCACTCTTTTCGTCTAATTTCAATAATGAAAATACAAACTATAAGGGATAGAGCATAGAAGTTATTTTTAACAAACAACAAAGAGCACAAACTAATACAATTCCCTAAACCATTCCGTTTAACACACAAACTAAAACTATAAAATGCAAATGCATGTATTTGTTTTCAGTTTCTCTTAATGTGAATGATACAATAAGAAAAACTAATGCACAAACAATTCATAACTTTTTCATAAAAAATGGCAATTTACAACAATTTTCTTTCAAAGAGAAAGGAAGACTTGTATAAAACTTTCAATTTTGAAGAAATGAAGCTTTTCGACACTTTGAATGAAATCAAATCAAATGCACAAAATTGATTAATCGATTAGCTATGAAGGAGGACTTTATGACACTTCTCTTTTTGAAGAAAATGAGGACTTTACGACACTTTTCTTTCAAAACGAAAATCGATCAAAAACTACTTTTCGACAATGGTTGCAAATGATACAACAAATACATAAAAAAACATTTACCAATACTAGTCTAAACAGGGCCAAATTAAAGAGATGAAGGCTAGTCTCAGAGATGAGATATAATTCATGTTTAGCAAGCAATTCAATCAAATATGAAACTTGACAAAAACTTCCATTCCTAGATGGGAAAACTGATCTTCAAGAAATCAGCACAGGCTGTGGTGATAGATAGTGCGATGCATAGCACTGTATCCATGCGGGAAGTGCAACGCATAGCAGGTCTCAGTTAAGGACAGTGCAATGATTACAGTAAGCAACTTTGAAGGTGTTTTTGGCTCAAATTCGATTCAATTTTTAGTAGATTAGAATTGAATTCAATAATCGAAAGCAAGCACAGTGTATTGGAATGTTCTAAGAGGCTGCTAAACTACCAAAAAAGGGAAAACATCCCTAGTGGAGTCGCCAATTTGTTTTGGGAATAATTAGTGTTTCTAAAAAATGCTAACCCTATAGGTTTGGTAATTAACCTAGAAACAACAGTTAAAACAATTCACTACTTTTCCTATAAACAAAAGATAAGAGAAAGACTATAAGGAACCAACCTGCAAATTTTGCTTGATTCCTCGCTCGATCCCTCTCTCCCTTGACCAACCCCGCTGCTCCTTTCCGTACTTAACTCGCTTGGAAAGTACCTGTGCAATTACAGAAACAAAGACCCATCAAAGCATAATGATCTATTATCCATAAATAACATAGAATCGAAAGTATGATAAACATATGAATGCATTGACAAATTACACAAACATAAGGGAAAACTCTTGAAAAGCTTTATTGATAGAAAGGAGGATTACAACCCATGAGTTTGATCCAGTGTCATCCTTCCAGCTTCAAACCTTCTTCACCTCATGAACAGTAAGACATTCCAATATTACCACAATACTCAGACTCAATACTAAAACCATCAACATCTCTTTACAACTCAAAACTATTTAGCCTCCAGATCTCTTGGATGAGTGATCTATTTATAGATGAGTGAAGGAGGTTGGGTCATCAATGATGATGATGAATGCCTTTCTATTTTTAGAAATTGGTTCCATGAAAGAGGGAGATAGGAGGTTGATGTTTCCTAATTCCTTTTGTCATCCTTGGGAGAACTCAGAGGGGCAAGTGGCACTTGAGAAGCTTCTAGAGGTTTCCCATGGATAGGGAATCTTCAAACCCTCCTGAAACTTCGCCCAAGTTCGCTCATCACAGGCTAAAGTAGGAATAAGTGTGATGAATAACACTTAGTCAGTAAGGCTTCTTGCAATGATCTCTTTAGAGACATTTTTTGGATGTATTCTATGATGGAACTTATTTGGGAGTGAGGCATTCTTATGATTAACTTCTTTAGGGCATGCAACAACTATATTAGGGGTTGATGAACCCTAATAACATCGACATGTAAGTTGGCATTGATGTGCCCAAATAAACCTGTAACAAGGGGTCCTGTGAGGCTTTTTGTGACTTCCTAGAAGTTTCCCATCAATTCGGCCTAAAAATAGGCCGTTTCAGGAAAACCTATAGGATGTACTAGAAACCTACAGGATGATCCTATAGGAATTATAGGAAACCTATAGGATATAGCCGAGAGATAATTGTGAGGTTTTGGATGTGTTGGGAAGATTGGGAAAGGTGTGCGATGAGTGGAATAGAGTGTTAGAAAGTCTACAAGAACTCAGGATTCAATATCCAACATAAGAGATGGCTATATTCACTCAATGTATCTAGGGGAATTTCAATGAAAAATGATGAAAACTAGTGAGGGTGATGGTGAAACAAGGGCTGGCTAAGGTGGATGAATTGGAAGGTGGCTGTTGGTGATGAAGTCTTGGTCTCCTCCTGAATTACCTGCTCTGATTAAAACATGTGTGTATTCCAAGAATTATGCAACAAGATTCATTTTCACAAACAAGAAAAGCATGAATCAATTGCCTATATTATGCATGAAGAAATTTGTTGAAGGGAATGAAAGAATGAGTGATATCTTATTGCAGAAATGGAGATGGAAAAAGATGACAATGAAATCTGCCTTGCAACATGAACCAAATCCTGAATCAAAGACAACAAACTCCAAATCTCATACAAGAACTAGAAATCTGTGTTGTTGGGGCTGCTGAAGGGTCCCTTCCTCAAGTCATGGTCCCAGAGGGAGGAAGTGAGGCTGAGATACCTTCTGACAACCTTGTGGTGATATTTTTTCTCCTTGCTAACCTGCTACTTGAAAGAAGGCATAAATGGAAGCAAACTATCACACAACCAATCTAATCTACACTATTGTAATGGAAATGCATCTATTAAGAAAATGAACAATTAAGCTATGAATTTACACTAGAATACATGTACAATAAAGAGGAGCCTTGGCTTCTAGGGCTGGGCCCTAAAACAAGAGCTTCATCCCTCTGAGTTAACTCAGTGTTGGCTCAAAACAAAACTAATTCTTATTACCAAAACAACAGATTACATCAAAAAAACTGTCACAAATCTTGCAGCTCGAAAATAGAGTAGAGTTTTACAATAAAAATATGAATCCCACTGAGGTCCTAAGAATCTCTACTTTTACATCTGAAGTATCCAATGACTTCCTTAAAATTAGGGAGGCTCGGCTCCCAAACTCGAGATAAACTAGTGCTTTGTCTTTCACTTGCTCGGCTAGCTTATAGTCCTCATGATTTGGCTGTTTGCACTCCGAACTAATGGATGAATAATAAAATGGAGGGGTATTAAATGAGGATTATTTACCTCCTATAATCCCTCTTCTTTGTCCCATTCAAGTTTTGACCTTGGTATTTGCCAAAATTCATTGCTTTTATCCTTTAATCTTGCATTAAATGCACATTAGACCACAAAGCAAAACATCCAACTCTAACTCATCTCATAAACAAAATATAATCAAAAGTATGCAATAAGTTATGAGAATAGTTGGTTTGACTAAGCTAGGAGGTGAATTAAGGCCCATATAATTACCCAATGATGAGGCTCATCAGAAACCAAGACAAGCTGAGAACTGAACAACACTTCCATAGGTGTTAGACTTGCTTTCCATGAACAAGGTCCATTCAAAGAGATGGAGTTCTACCAGTGTGTCGCCAAGTGTTGTAGCAGCTACAACCACCCTCCAATTTTTTTCTTAGCTTCGTTTTGGAGCCTCCCTACCAAACGTCACAGCAACATGTCTTTCTTCATCAAGTACACAAGCTCCTTTGATTTTCTTGCAAAGAGAAAGCCTATCGATCAAACATTGATGCATTCCCCTCACATGTTGTTCATCCAGACTCGGTCCAGTAGTAGGCTGAGTAGCTCCTTCAAGAATTTGTGTAAATATGGAGGGAAACCAGCCTTCCCTCCAGAAATTGCACAATTATGACTGGCAGCCTGCTGGGCCTCATAACTGCGCAATCCTGCTGAGCAAGCTTCACCCAGAAAATTATGCAATCCTTCCCTGCTGGGCTGCTCAGCCCAGAATTTGTGCAAATCTAGGCATCAGTTAGCTGCTCTACCCAGAAATTATGCAAATACTCTAAGCCGCCAACCCATCTCCCAGCCGGAAATGTGCATTTTCTCCTAGTAGTTGAGCAGCCTCTTGCATGTGCAGCTGAGTTGACTGGTTCCCTTCGGGACTGAGAAAAATAGACTTGCATGCATAGGCTGCTTCTTCCAAGGTAGCATGCAAAGGCATCCCTTGTTTTAGGGATCTATTTTTGGTAGTTGGAGGTTACATGCAAGGATCATTTCAGAAACATCCCACCAAGTGTCGCTTTCCCTATATTTGTGGCATGCGCGTCACAACCTTGATTTTATCAAAACTCATCAACCAGACACTATAGAGCTCATTCTTTACATCAACCATGCAGCTCTGACATCCCATATCGCATCTAGGAGTTGTCGGCACATTCAGCTCAACTATTTTGGTGTAAGCCCACTTTCCATGTCTTGTGTTGCATTTCTAGCGCTTTTTTTGTTTCGCTTTGTATGCATGTTGTCTATTTGATTTCAGTGAGTGCTTGCTGTAGTTTTGACGCATACTAGCACCGTTTCAGTTTTTGTTAACATCTCACTATTGTTGCATGCATGAAATTGTTTTTCACGAACGGTCGCCAATTCGACGACTCACCTCACCCACATGCATGTTGTTCTGTTTATTGAATCTTTCATTAAATATTTGCATGCATGATCAATCACTTCTTCTTTCACTTAGTGTCACCATGCATTCACTTCACATTTTCTTTCAGTTTCCCGTCGGCGAGTGTGGCGAACCTTGGCTCGGAATCTACCTTCATTAAGACAACATTGCACAATTTGGGGAAGGAAGGCTCTATTTTCCTCTCCAAAAATGTGCATTTCTGCTCAGGCACTGTCCTCTAGGACTGTTTTGCACATTTCTAAGGGACAATGGCTATTGGCCTAGAAAATTGCGCAGTGTAGTCACTGAGCCTGCAACCATTTCCAACTGAGATTGGGCATTGCGCAGTTCCAACAATCAACAACTAGACTGGAATATGCATTGCATAGTTCCAGCAGTCAGTCAGCCTTCCAGCAGCTGAGGCTGTGCCTTGTGCAGTCTTAGTAGCCAGTCTCCCGACCTCCCGGTGGAAATTGCGCAACCTTCATGATCAGTCACCCAGGTATGTTGCAAGTCAGTTCTCAAGTTCATTTCAGTTTTCGACTGAGAGATTTCTTGCCATGAGTGTTTCCATGTCTCCAGGTATCGCAGGTGTTCATATGCCTCTCAATAGTATAGGTATAATGGTTTTTAGATGAGCAACAGTGAAGACATCATTCAGATCACACTTGGGGATGTAGTCAATCAAGTGTCAATGAACTTGCCTACCCACGAAGACATCAAGTTGTTTGTAGAGAAGGACATCAAGATATGATGGTAGCAGCATCACAACGAGCAGCATCATGAATGTCAGTTGAAGGAAACATACCGGATGCAGTGAACACGAGAGGAAGGTTGTTGACAACATAGAGGCGGAACACATTCACAAGCTCAAGCAGATCCACTGATGATGAAATAAACTTTGGAGACTCAAGCTATGAGGTGACAGCACGATATGAAGATCGTAAGAAGAAAGGGAGTGGAACAAAGAAGGATTTGCATGTGTTGAAGCAACAACTTAAGGAAGAACATGAGATTCACAGACAAACAAATGAGTTGTTGTAGGAATAGGAACAATAGTGGGTGCAACATGCACTCACGGATGAAATTTCACCTATACAAGTTAAAGATCCATCCCAGCAGCTGGCACGGAGAAGACATGGTGAGCAGTGTTGTTGATCACATGCAAGGGATTCAGGAGCATGCATGTCATTGTGCGCACGCATGCGATCCAACCCATTCAACACACTCACCAAGGCAAAGACAAGAAGAAAGTCCGACTGGAGCTGAGCATGTAGTTGATAGTTGATGCGCAGACCACCAACACACACTGGAATATCAACACTAACACTATGCATTAGTGTGTTGCCAGATCAGCCACACCAAGAAGACCATGCGCATATTAGTAGACGAGTTGGATGGAAGGGCCATACCAATGCACCTGGATGCAACAGAGGCAAGAGATTGCGTCAAAAAGATGTCACCATGGAGTGCACGTACACCATCACAGACGACCAAGATTGGCATCAGGTCACCACCTTCACCATCACAAGCATGTCAAAGAGTTGGTCTCACCACAACGTACTGAATGTCGGTGATGTCTTGCATGGCTTGCTCAAGCCATTTTGTCTCACATGAGCACATGTGCATTGTAATGTAACATCATGTCAAGCATAAGTCAAGTGTCGAAAGTTGGATGTAACAGTCATAGAGTAGATGAAGAGTCATGAGGGTAGATGAACTGTCACAAAGGGGAATGTCAAGGGTCACCCCACCCTTTGCTATAAATAGAACCTCATAACTCATTGTAAAGGCTTTTGGTCAGCCAAGCTTCCGTTAAGACTATGTTGGAGAGATCTTGGATAGTATTGTAATGAGCCTTGGCTTCTCCACTACGCATAGCTAATACATCTCTTCGGAGCAACACTCGAATGTGGCTGTAACATTTCAATTTTGGGACTAGTGTTTGGACATGGATGTATTATATGATAGTAACTTACACTTCTTTATATAACAAGAGCCAACATGTTTCATGCATATGTTGTATTGTATTCTATGATATCTGGTTTACTCTAAATGATATATGTATTGTTTTCTTACGCATGCATGTATGGACTATTCTGTATAATTATGTATGCATCTTTCTAAAATGTGTTATTGGTTTAACCATCACTTTGGATTGCTTTCTAACTTGCTTTCCAACTTGTGATGCATCTTCGCTCATGTGTTCCTTTCCAAGCCGAGTACTATTATAGGTTTCCAAGGGGCACACTCAACTCAACCCCCATGTGTTAGAACCTCTCACGCACCTTCCTTGACTCACTGAAATTGTCACACCCTTGCTACCAATAGATTCATCTTACTTGCCTCTGTGCGAAATCGTGGTCAAAGAATCACCATACGACCCACTGCTGGGACTCGTACACCAAACGGTCTGAGGTATAATTGGGACTTCTTACCAGGGAGATCTCCTTACGTGTTAGCGGGTCCAACACCGTCAACACCATCTTGATTTGAAAATTAAGTATAAAGGACTTAAGGTTACTTTCCATTTTTCCCTAATACCAAACAACGTTTTCCTTAGAGCTTCCTTGAGTTAGAAATGAAATCCATTCTCATTATTCATCTTGATTCCATATCTCGAAAGGAAATAAGCACTAGTCCACCATAAGGTGATCACCCTTAAACCATTCTTCTTCACCTTTTCTTCCTTCTCTCTAGTTCTATCCACATTGGGTCTCCTACGACATCATTTTCTCAATAAAATACTCATAGAAAAGGTTCGATCTCATGGTCTCTTCTGCACTAGTGTGTCCACAAGTTGTCCTCCAAATTTGAATAAATTCTGATGGTAGGACTGTGACATATCCCAAGCCCTAGCCCTAAGGTCAAACTTTGCCTTGGATTTCCCTAGGCTATCACCTCATAGGATTATCTTGGCATCTCTAAGTGGATTTTTTTTCTTTGATCCTCTTCCCCTCCTTGCTTAGGGTAAAATCATCATTGGTTGTTAAACTCCCTCCTCTTAACCTAAGTTGGGTCCACATGGTCCCGTGTGGTCCCATTTCTCATCAAAGTCAATTCTTCAAAGACAACTTTGAATCCAAGTATTGTAAAGATTTTAGGGATTGGGGATGTAACACCCCCTCCTCCTAGGTCCACCCAAGCAACCAACTAGTTGGGGTAAACATGCAACAAGTGAGTTCACTATAAGGCATTCAACTTTCTTGGTGACCTTACAGAAATGGAACCGACGTAACATATCAATCAAACCCATCCACATCAACAACAACACCCTCAGGAGACATGTCAGCCACTCAGACATCATGTCCCTGTGTCCCACTGATGAATTAATCCTTTTAACCCATGGTCTCTCTCATGTTATAGGCAAGACAACATCCATAAGCCAAATTCGCTCTCGCAGGCCTATGTGTTAGTGTCCCTGGACTGTTTTCAGCAATCCTGTGCCAGTGTCCCCGAGATTTGAGCCACTTTTCTAGCCTAGATTCCCGGCCTCCACCTAGAACTTGTTACAACCTCTGGAATCCATCAAAGACTTGATGACAAGGTAAAAAAATCAAAAATCAACCTCAGAACTAGACCTGAGCATCCCCAATCGGGATTGACATTCTGTCAAACACTTGGCATCAATGCAACCTATAGGTCTAGGATACAGGACAAAGTATAAATTACTAAAAGAACTTATGAAACATAACCAAAAGGATAACCTCCTTCTCCATTGAACTATTATATCAACAATTAGGTCTTGCATCCATCCATTTAACAATTACAAGTAAATATATGAAATAACCATGGCATGAACAAGTCATATACCATGCTTATAACTAGCATAAAACCATATAAATATAAGAGATATGACATCCATTAAATCCACATATAAACGAGTGAAAAACTAAGAGAACTTAGCTCTTATTAATCATAGGCAATTCCGACCAGGTTCAGGACTTCTACATACCACCCGACCATAAACATGGTTGAACCAAATCTCTCTTTCATCCATTCACCCCCGTGCCATATTCCAAGCATGAATGTGGGATCTCATAGGAAAACCAGTCCAAAAACAACTAAGGGAATTTGGAGGTTAAACCACCTCCACCTTCATCGAACCATGATCACACCAAAATTGGTTCTCCGATCACAATCGAACAGAACATTGAATGTCATCCAGAATCCATCACTATCCTTGAGTAATTTTCCATCTCCTTGTCTCTCAGGCTTACCGCAATCCAATCCCGGATCACTAGGCCCTAAACCGAGACCAATCTCTCAGGATTTACCACAATCCAAACTCAAATTACGAGGCCCGAAATCAAGAATTCTCCCTCATGCTTTGCGTGTATCTTGACAAAACTGGTCAAGGGATTCCTAGTCCCTTGGGAATGAAAGTTGAGACCACCTCCACCCCGAATTCCAAAATCCATCATACAAACCAAAGCTCAAAACTGAGATAAACATCCCAAGATACCATGGCATCTAGAAATATGCAAGGCTAGGCTAAAAACCCCTATCATAACCTGGCAAAACCATGCCACCGATAACAAGAGAACCATACACCAACATGCAAAGCCATGCATGTCCAAACCAGCTAGGGAATCACACATGCAAAAGGTTACTTGAAAGTGTTCCTACTGAAGCTGCTTGATCCTACTTTTCCTTCCTTGATCCTTGCTTTCCTTCCTTTCCCTTTGCTTGGTTTCCCTTCCTTGATCCAAATCTAGAGTGCTTCAAGAAAACTCTAAGTGACCAGGAGTGAGAGAGCGAGAGAATAATGAGAGAGCTCCAAACTTGAACTGAAAAAAGATTACCAACTAATCCTCATAATCCTTTTTATTAATGTGGCCTCTATTTTCTTCATTTTCCATTATTTTCCTTCAATTTCCTCCTCACATGCAACCTGTGACCTTTCACCTTACTTTTCTCCTAATTTCATTTATTTTCATAAATAAATGTGTCAAAAATGTATTTTTATCTTTTAATTCCTTTGCCTTAGAATTTTCCAATTTTCCTTTGCCAAAATACATATCCAGTGATGCCCACTAGGATATCTTTGCCCAACATTCATCTCGGAGTAAGTGTCCCTTAACCGTGGTCTTATTTTTCCGTTATTAACTTTTATTACATGAAATTTTCACCAGGGTTGTTACAAAACCCTCCCCCTTAGGGAACATCGTCCTTAGTGTTAAACCACACCATGACCTCAACAAAATTGCTGAAAAACAAACATACTGCCCATGGAGCTTTATAACTTAGGTTGTTGCAGTATTTACAATGAAATACCTACTCAAAGAAAAACATAATGACAACATGAAAATATAACAACCATAATAACATGACACCCATAAAATTTATTGGATCTTTATAACTTAGCTCATGGTGCTATTTACATCCATATACATATACATACATATACCAAAATATTAACAAAACATATGCCAAGCATATACCAAACTCAAACCAAAACTGCTTTGCCTCAACCAACAAACAATGAAGGATACATGGCCTTCATCTGATCCACCATCTCCCATGTAGCTTCTTCATGCCCAAGGTGATTCCACTTCAATTTAACTTGCTCTATGGCTCTGTTCCTGAGCATGAGATGTTTCCATTGCAATATGCACTGAGCATTCAGCTGGAACTCTCCTTCTTGCTCCACCTGTAATACTAACTAATCAATAACATTATCAACATCCTTTATATACTTCTTAAGCAATGAAATATGGAAAAATTTATGGATTTTCACTGTTGGAGGCAGTGCAAATCGATATGCCACTCGTCCAATCCTCTCAAGGATCTCGAAAGGCGCACAATACCATGGTGCCAACTTGGCACATGAACCAATCCTCAAAGAGCTTTTCTTGGGCTTGATGCACAAATACACATGAGCCCAACTTGAAACTCCTTGAATACCCTGTACTGATCCACATAACTCTTCTATCTATCTTGTGTTGCCTTTAGATTCTTATTTATAACCTGCATTTCTTGTTCCTTATTTGCCAACATATCCGGTCCAATAAGTATCTTGTTCAATGGATCACTCCATCTAATGGAAGTGTTACAATTCCATCCATACAATTCCTCGAAAGGACTCATCCTCAATGACTCCTATAACCATTGTAGCGAAATCAACTAGTGGAAGATACTAATCCCAATTCTTCTGCTGGTGCATAATGTATATCCTCAACATATCCTCCAAGATCCTATTGACCCTCTCTATCTGTCCATCTATCTGTGGATGATAAGATCTGTTGAAGGTCAACTATGTACCCAAGCCTGCAAACAGCTCCTTCCAGAACTTAGAAGTGAGTTTTGCATCCCTGTCTAACACAATCATATTCGAAACACCATGCAGTCTCACTATATCTCACATGAACACCTGTGCTACCTCACTCACTGAGTATGTAGTCTTCACTGGAATGAAGTGAGATACATTGATCAACCTGTCAACCACAACCATAATAGAATCATGTGGCCTTGTTTTCCTTGGAATACCTTTAATGAAATCCATGGAAATGAACTCCCATTTCCATTCCAGAATCACTATCGGCTGTAGTAACCCACCTGGATGCTTACATTCTACCTTTACCTGATGATAATCTCAACATCTAGCCATGAACTCTGCCACTTCCTTCTTTAGATTCAGCCTAGTAGTACTTCTTAGCCATCATCAACATCTTCTAATATCTTGGATGACCTAACTATGGCTTGACGTGAAACTCCCTCAAGATACACTTCTTGAGCTCACTGCAATTTGGCACATAGATCCTGTCTCTAAATCTCACCAAACCATCTGCCATGAGATGATAGTCTGCATACCAATCACCTATACCTGTACCTACACTTGTACCTACACCTACACCTGTACTTGTACCTGTGCTCTGCTGTAACCTGTACATAATCTCCATGTATTTTCATTTCGTTGTCCTCCCTGCAAGTTCATATCCTGTAACTCTGTCCTAGAAGAGCTCATAGCTTCTATATGATTTACTTGTACCTTTGTTGAGTGTAGTATAGGGTCTATAAATGTACCAACATTTAGTTGTCAAATCGGATAGTTCGTGAAGTTCGATATGCGACACTGGAAATGCCAGAGAGAGCCCCTAGCAACTTGCAAAACAAATTCTAGTCCAACTTGTGCAATAAATGAAATCCTGCACTTAAAAGAGAACTTGAGAAAACATCAATCTAGGCAATCAAAATCATGTGGGAAATAAAAGGAAATCATGTACTATTTAACAATGTGAAAGGAAATTCTAAGTACCAGCAAATAGAAGGGAAATCAGAACTGAAAACCAAGAAGTGCCGACACAATATCAAAAAGACTGCAAATGCTGGAATAAATTTATGAGAAAATAAAAAGCCATTCTTCCTGCACTGATTCTACTACATCTACCTTTGTGTAAAATTAACCTGAAAGCATTGGCAATATTTACTATGTACATAAACTCATGAAAGAAATGGATTCAATATAGATTTTATCACCTTCCTTGTCCCTATAAATAAATATTGTAAATTTGTCCAGAAGTTTAAAGGCAACTATAATGGAAGATAAACATTATTGTGGTTAAACATGAGGTAGTTTCCTTTTCATAAATGTCGGCTTTGCAACCATCGTGATTTAAAATGACAGAAATATATATGTGATCTTTGCTTCTGAGTAATGTATGGTTTCTTGTAAGCATATATTGAATGAATGCATTAATACCTTGAAACCTTGAACACTCAAGTCGATCTCAGGTTCTAGAATATAAATTAAATGAACCTGAATCAATTCAAAGGATTCAAATTGCACATTACATCTCATAAAGGTAGAGTTCCAATGCATAAGCAGACTTTTCAAATTCAGACAATCTGAAGGGCCACAATATTTATTCGATTTAAAGAAAGATTTTGAGTGCAAGAACAATTTCTAATATAGACAATAAAATCAATATTGTAGTTGAAAGGAAAACATCGCAACAGATTTAATAACACCAATTTAAAGAAGGAAAGAGATTGGAAACAATTAAATCCTGTGATATGAATTTCACACACAACAAATAATGTTTTAAATAAAATTTAATCTAAAATGATGCAGAGCAGTGTCGAACTGGTCTGGCATCCAACCCATCCAACTCACACCCTCTATTAGTAACCTGGTTCACAAAAGAATTAAATCATTAGATGCAACAAACAAATAAATAGAACATGGCAAGAAATGCTTCAATTGATATTTAAAATCAGTCTTTACATTATGTAGACAAACACCTAACTCTAGCTAGTAGGAGAAGCAATCCATAGGCTATAATCTACGTGATGCTACACTGGGACCAACTTCTCCTTCCTTATGCGCGTTCCTTCTGTGCATGTGAATGCTTATGCTATCGAACGATCAATTGATTGACTAACTACCTACTCCAGGAAGTCTCTTAGACTTATATATGCATCAAAATACAAATTAAGGCTTTTAACAACCAATCGAAATACAAGAGGGGAAGATTATAAATCTTAACAATTTTCCAGGAATAAAATTAGTTTGTAACTAAATGTCGAAATAGGAATTGTTTCTGGCAAGTCATTCCTCTTTTCCTAGAATGATGTTGTGGGTGGAAAGTGCGATTTGAATAATCAATTTCCTCCACTCAGCAGTATTCATGACACCCCACAATTGGTCTCATGAATCTTGAGTTTGAGTGATGGCATGTTGGGCATTGTAATCAATGGTCTAGCATGAATGGATGAGTATATACAGAAACATAGACATATAGATTTAAATCATATTATACACTGTCCACGGGGGCTCTCCAGGCGTTATCCCGGAAGCAAAGTGCTGACATGAACGAGAGGCTCCCCCCATACGGTACCTAGATCTGTTCATGAGCGCTGTTGCAAACCTGTTCAATCTCAATCGCACTTGTCTTGATACTTCCTAGATTGATCATGTCATCAAATCTGTCTCTTGCATTGACTTTCACAGGAAGTGAATCCACTATTGGCTTAGTCATAGGCTAATTTACATTCGCTAGTCTCAACATTCCAAAGCTTAACAGCCTCCTCAATACCGCATCAGGGCTATAAGAAACAAATGAAACTGGTTTTTGGTGTGCACTTAATCTATGTTTCATGGAGAAGGAATCCGCTTCCAACTCTTCAGCATATTCTTCCTCAGAACTTGACATGTCATATAGTCTCTAATCAATGTTGTGAATATATCTCTTGCTGCATCGCAAACCAAATTGAAGTTCATCAACAAACTTCAACTCGGGTCCCTTCCTTTTTCTTCCACTTGAAAGTCTTTGTCCCCATCTTATATTCTGACTGTGTCCCCATTTTCGATTGTGAAAATCATCCATGTCCTCGCTAGTACTTATAGCATTTCCATAATCATCATCATCTTCGTCTTCAATATTTTCCTCGTCTCCTCGATATTCTTCATCCCCCTCCAAGCTACTAGATATTTGTATACGCCTTCGTCTTTTAATGTATCCATCATCATTTATCGCCTCCCAAACTATCTCCTCATCACTGTCAAAATATGCCTCGTTGTCT
The DNA here is from genome assembly GCA_000404065.3 of Pinus taeda. Taxonomy (NCBI): domain Eukaryota; kingdom Viridiplantae; phylum Streptophyta; class Pinopsida; order Pinales; family Pinaceae; genus Pinus; species Pinus taeda. The sequence continues at coordinate 55,073 of APFE030669634.1, read as the reverse complement.
AACACAGCTTCCACAAACTCTTTTTCTAAGTACCTTTGAGGCCTTTGTCTTCATTTATCACTACAAGTCAAAGGTTCAACCGCATGTTTTGCATCAGTTTCATTTTCATTTGTAGCTCTCACGTCAACTGATGATACTAGTGGATACAATTTTCCCTTTGATAATTGGAACTAGGTTAGGGTTTGTCCTACATATGTTCTATTGTTTCCCAGAAGAACACTGGAAGGGTACTCTCTATCAATGCTGCTTGCTGCCACAATTATGATCCATGGTGCCACATTTTTGACTGTCCCGAGAGTGCCCCTATTTCCAGTTGAACCGATGATACCTTTCCTCTCTGAACAACATGGAATTATCCAATGGAAATTGAGCCTTGAAAATAATCCTTAGAGACACCACCGAGAGAAACAAAGAACACATCAGCTCCATCATGTATCCATTCATCGAATGTTGCAAGGATATTTGTATCATCGCAACCATAAGTGCCTGTCTATATTGAAAGGTACATGTCTATGATCAAGGGAACCCCCAGTTGGTGTTGCTTCTTCTGAATATGGTGCAAGGATGTTCTACCCCGGAGCTATAATATCAGGCTTGAGAATGTCAGGAGTAACCAAATTTGGCCCTTGAGAAGAAAATCCTACCATCGCTGGAGTTGGATTTGTATTTAACTTAGTTGTTGCGTAAATGGAAGCGACAAGGGCCACTGTCGTTTTGATGTAGTCAAATACAGTTGCTCGATAAATTGCACTCAAATGTGTAGCAGGAAGAAAATTAATGGCTGCAATAATGTTTCGTTTCCCTACAGGAATGTGAGTGTAGTCCAGGAATCCTTTTGAGTGCAGGAAGCCATAAAAACATGCCTACACTGAACGTGCCCGCACTGGTGCAGGAATATGTTGCATGGTATAGGCAAGAAATGTAGCTCCATAGCCTGTATAAAATCATGATCAAATCAATTTTAAATCTGCAATAGACAAACCTTTATTAATAATGTTTTAATCCTATTAAAACAAGGGAAGCAACAAATACTTGCAACAATAATCATTTAACTAACAATAGCATAAGATACTTTGAGTAAAAATAAGACAAAACAGAGGCCAAACATCCCCCCATGCTGGCCATCTTGCATGTCCTCATGCAAGGAAACCTGGTACTATCACTCCCTTGCAAAAAAACAAAATTAGAAACATTTGTAGGTATTCAAAACAATGTTCCTGCAATTCTGTGTGATCACATTTTTTGTACTGAATAAGATTTGTTATAAAACAAAGTGTCTGCTAGACTCTTTAATTTCTTAGATTGATTTCAAGAAAATATAAAAAGAAAGTTTCCATGGAAAAATTAAATTGTAAGGATGGTATTATTAAAAAATGGCCAGCTTTTTAAAATTTCCAGAAAGAATATCTCGAGGCATCTCAAAACAGAGGTTTCAATTTAATATCCTCGTTGTAAATATGCGTGACTGTTGGATTATGGGGGCCTAACTCAGGTTTAGATTTATTTAGCTAAACAAATTCCTACACTACTAGCCCTTTCGACATCAGCGCGTGGAGTGCGGACTGATGTCTCACCCTAAGCAGTATGGGGGGATGCTGGAACCAAGTTTCCGCACCCTTGATATGGCTATGATGTCGGTTTAGTCCAACTATACTTGCCTTCGTGCAGGTTGCTTTGCGCTATGTTCCACTCTTCAGTACCTTCGTGAAGTGTTATAATCGGTCTTGACACAACCCTAACCAGGGGCTGAAGTTCTTTTGCATTGCTAGGGAAGTGAACTACTCTATTTCCCAAACTACGCTAAGTATCTTACTTATATTATTGACAAATCTTAATTATCTTCGCGTATCCAGATATTCTATCTTGCGTTCACTTAATCAATACAACTATACACATTCACACATCATATAAGAATTATAAGTGAAATTCATACCCAATATAACAGATGCATAAAAAGGAAATAAATACACAGAAATGATGGAAACTTCTCTTTATTAATACTTCCAAGTGATTACAGACTCGACTCGCCCTGTGCACTCTGCTGCAGGGTTCGGTGCACTCACCTGTGGACTACTAGGCCTCTGCGCACTCAGCTGGAAAGCCTCTTCCTACACTACGACCCAAACTTAGACTTCCACTCCATAGATATGACTCAATCTTCATCTATGTATCATCTTTTCCTTTTTCTTTTATCTACTCAGAGCTTTGCTCTATTTATACAATCCCATGGTCCATGGACCATGGGTAGATCTTCTAAAGCTAACATTACATTATCAAAATAAGGGCGGACAAACCTATGACCCTTTTAACAACTATGTGCTCTGCAACCACAAAATGCGGAGTCTTTACATTGGAATTACAAAATCGGACCAAAATCTGGGGTCTAAGCCCCAAAACTGCCTTGGGGGATCTCTCGCTCAATAGTCCCCCAACATAAACATCGTGACTTGCTCTCGAGTCACTCTGCAGGTGCGAAGATCTTAGCGCGAAGGCCTCCTAGCTCTGTTTGGATCGTTGCAAGTTCGATAGCGCATTGAGCGGCTTCCTGCTGGACTTCCTCCATGCATTATTTGATGACCATTGTCTTAGAACTGCTACCCTGAATCTGGTCCTGAGTTGCTTACAGCTGCGTGAGATTTGCTTCATTGGAGGCTGTAATGGTATACGCCTCATCCATGGTGGTAGGCGCACTTTCAATACTGCCTCTTTATGTCGAGCAACATCCACCTGTTCCTTGAGCGCCTTGGCCTGTTGCATCCTCGTAAGCCTCTATGTAAGGGAAACTATCTACGTAGTCCCTTTTACCTCATCGTATTTCTGCTACAGCTCACGCACCTCTATCTCTAGGTGCTCTATGTTCGGGTCCTCCTGCAGTGTGGTGAGGACCTCGAATGACTGATCAAACAGCTTCATGTAGTCTGTCACCACACTAGAAACCACCACCATTGCTCTCATGATCACGGTGGTACGGTGTTCTCTGACCTCCAGTGGAGTTGAAGGCTAGGCCTTCAACTGTAGCTCTGTTATCTGAAGGTTCAGCTCCAGCTGAACCTTGGCCATTTTTTCTCTTGCGTCATGCACCTCTATGGCTAACTTTTGGGCGCATGCCTCCACCGATTCCTCTACTTGAATGACCAACTCTGGGACAATTTGGTAGGCTTCCTCCACAACCTGCATTATTTGTTTGTTCTGCTCTATGGCCTTGTTGTGCTGCAGGCTCAATTGCTCAATTTTGATGTGCTGCTCACTCATTACTTGTATAGCGCGACTCTCCCTGGCCCGAAGTATTGCAATGACTCCATCCTACAAGAAATAGAGTGTATCTTGAGGGAGCGTAGCCATGTTTAATCCAACCCCTTTCTAGCTGCTAACCATAGGCCTGTCGGCCTCATTCTCTGTAATGAGTGCTCCATCTGGCAGCACTATTGTGTTGGTCACCCTGGTGCGCAACATTTCCTCAACAGATGAAGTGCCGACTGCAAGGCTGGTGGACACTGTGCCAGCCTGTGGAGTGCGCACCTGCAAATCTTGTATTTGTGTCTAGAGAGCACCCAATACCAACTAGTGTTGTTCCTCAAACTGCTGGAGGGCCTCCGCGGTGACATCCCTCACCATTTCACCAATATCATGTAAGTCCCCTTCAGTAAGGGTGATAGGGTCGAAATATGTCTTTGAGGCGTTTGTTTTATTTCGCAACCATACTTTCTCTCATGGTTGCGACATTTTAGTTGGGTGGATGTTGTTTGCGGGTCCGTGGCACCTTGTTTTGTATCGGTCTTTGGTTCGGGCAAAGGTGACTTCTCTCCTTCGCGCTCCTCCTCTGTTGTTCTCTATTGTTGCTTGACCAACTTCACGACGTCGCGCACTGCCTGGGCCTTAGCCACTACTTATTATTTCCTACGCTTTTCCTCTTATTGTGCCATCCACAGTTTTGTCTCTTCCTTCTTCTGTTGTGCGACATACTTCTCTACTTCCACCGTGGGGCCATATGGACTGCACCACTCCAACAACCAAGACTCAAGGACCGTGAAAATTACATCGTCGGTCGCTAAGTATGGTAACTCATGCCACGTCTTCATAGGGTCCTTCTGTGCCCTGATGAAGACATGGTGGAAGTGAGCTTTGAACTCTACAAAGCTCTGCAAACTGTTGTAGATGATGGGCGATAACTGCGGCTTGCGATTGAACCCCATCCTGATGTTCTTCTCCATGAGCACCCAAAATATCTTGCTCTCCCTTATTCTTTGTGTGTCCCTAGTTGCCCATAGTGAAGCGTACTTCACTACCTCTGGAAGGTCCTATGTGATCGATGAGAACTGGTTATCTTTGGGCAACTCCCATGCCACTAGTACTATCGACAACATGTGCCATGTGTAATGAAATGTTTTTCCTTGTTCCTATGCCTCACGGCAGTTTGCAAGGAACTCACCGCATAGATAGCTTCCCCAGTTCAATTGGACCCCTTCCGTGCATTGTACCTCTAGTGCAACCACTGGCGTGGGTACCTCATGCACGCGACACTTCCACATCACATTCCCTGCGAATATCTATGTCGCAACCTTGACTGCAGGGTTTTTGATGTTGGAGATGGGATACCCTCGCTTCTTCTTCTCCAACTTAAAGTTATTTTTCAGTACATCCGTGATGGCCAAATCGTCACTTTTCCCCTCTGAAATATTTGCTAGATCCACCCCTGAGCAAGGTAGACATGTAATCCGGTGAATCAGATGGTCTATGATGGGGATGGTCTCCTCCAGCCACAAGCACCCATCATGCACCAAGTAGAGTAACTGCCTGATGACGGAAATGGTCAATGGGACATGGTGGTAATGCGGCACCCAAAACAGATTTAGTAACCCTTCTTTCTCTACCCCTCTAATCCATTTGCATGACTCTAATTCAATTATCCCAGTCGACAGATCCATCTTCTGGTGCATTAGCTTCACAGTCGCTAAATGCGGGAACTTCTCGTGGTCTTTGAGGTCCCAATCTTCAAATTTTAACACGGGAACTCGTCCCAAGTGCGCTCCTTCAAAAATAATGTCATCTGGGAACATCGGGTTTTGTAGAGAGCTCTTTCTCTCATCTATATCCTTTGGGACCTTGGCTTTACCCTTTCATGGAGGAACATATTCCGATAGCCTGGTGATAGGGTCTGCACCTTGGGTTTCGACTTCCATCTCTACATCCTCCTCCTCATCGGCCTCCAAATTAATGGCCTTCCCCTTTTCCTCCATTGTGAGCTTGGTCCTCAGTGGATTTCTGGGTGAGACGTGCACCAGTATGATGGCCTCCTTATCCTTCTTAGGTATCGGCGTGCGCGGTGATTAGGGACCTCATCGATTATTCCAGTGCTCTCTGGGGCTTCTATTTCCACAATTTCCTATGTGGTTTTCTCAGCTGTGACTACTCCTGTGTCCATGGCTTCTTCGAGTGCCAACATAGTGCTATTCCACAGTTCTCTCAATGTCTCTCGTAGCTGCTCAAACAACAAATTCGCTTTCAGAATATCGAATAAATCTCGGTTCATGAATACCTAAGTGCACAACAGCTCAGTTCAAATTGCCGAGTGTTGTTTGTTAGATAGCCAATGTAATTTATAACACCTTTTGAATTTGAATTCGACCGTTCCCACCACATTCGGTTCATTAACGCTAGATTGGTGGCATATTTTCTAGAATCTAGCCCATAAAGTTTGCCTTAAATGCCTGCCACCCACTCCATTTGGCCTCAAACCAAGCATCAAATCGTGAATAATGACTTTAACGGTCACTTCCTAGCAGACCTGTGCATTAGCGTAGCTATCCTTGCGCTGTTGTGGACCCTGTGACACTTTGCTACTACGTGCAGTCCTGACATCGCGCAGTTCCCGAGCAGAGTAGTTTATAGTCCCACACCTCCTTTTAGCTACTTGGAGCACTAAGACTGCACTTCTGTTGGCTAGTCAGATGGCCAAGCCACCTGTGTATGGCTTCAGATGACTGCCATTCACTTTTCCTGGGAAGGGATATCCATTTAACTTTACCAACTACACCGTGCCACCATCGGTAATCTCCTTAATAACATACGACCCTAACTAGTGCATTCTTAACTTCCTTGGAAATTTATCAAATTTAGTATCATACAACAGCACCAAATCATTCACGTTAAAGGTGCGTAACTTAATATATCAGTCATGCCATGCTTTTTCGCGCTGCTTTTGGACCTGTTGGTGAATTCCAGACAAAAATCTCTCTTCTTCAAGCTCATCCAACTGCACGAGCCTCTCTTCCAGGGCTCCGCAATTTGTAATACGTATGAGCATTGTTATGCGTAGACTAGGCACAATTTATTCCATATGCATTACGACTTCCACTCCATAGACCAACCTAAAAGGTGTTTGTCCCGTCAGCTTCTTGCATGTCATTCGATAAGCCCATAATATTGTAGGTATGTGTAGATCCCAATCACTTCACTGTGCATTACATACCTTGGTCAGCGCGGTTTCCAGTACTTTGTTGAACGCTTTTGCACGTAGGATCTTCTACGTGGTTGCTCTTCCTGCATAATGTCTTCCCAACATTAAGAGCCATTTGCAAGTTCCCCCCCCAACACATGCTTATTGACCAGGTATTTTAGCGCAGAGTACATGCGCATCCGCACAGGTTGGGGATCTTTTTCATAGTCCTGCGTCCACTTGGCTAGATGCGTGTGCAGATCATCCTCTCCATTGTACTTGTCTACGAGTCGCATCCCAGGCTTCCCAAATCATACTCACATCATTCTCCTACATTTGCGCCAATCGTCAAAGCTATCTTTGTGTGTACCCCACCATCTCGCGGGCGTAGCGTGTAGTACCCAGTCCAAGTCCTGGAAGCATTGTTTTTCTGGCACCTCCCTTTCAAATGCATCCAAGAAGGTATCTAGTTCATTTAGACCATCACAAGTAGGTAGATCTCTTACTTCTATCGACATGCAGCGCAACGTCATCATATTGCGATTTAGCGTAGTTACGTCATGTAACCAATTATGCCATCGTTCTATTTATTCGCCAGAATCTAAAGTGCAGGAGCTCTCGCACTCCCATGAAATCCATCCATCTACGGTGGGATTTACCCAGTCTTGGTCTCGTTCTGTTGGGTCCCTATAATACTAGTGATTACTCCATTACTATTGTAGTTGTAACCCTTATTAATATTATTGTGCCCCTATTTCCCCCATATTTTTATTACTGTGCCACATAGAATCCCTCTATTGTTATTTTTGTGGCTTTATATTATTATTGTTAGGTCGGCTGGTTTATATTGTGACTCCTTAGACTCCTATATATAGAAAGGAGGTTTTTTCATTTGTATCATCCAAGAATTTTTCATTTATGTAATGTAAATGAGGTTTCCCCCTCAAAGAGGTTGAATTCTAAGGCGTTGATCTATCTTTTCTATCTTTTCTTGAGCTGGTTCATAACATTTGTTATCTGAGCTTTGGATTCTAGGTTTTCGCTGCTCAAAACAGGTCATCGTGGCATTTTCGCTATAACGTTTTTTTCTCCAATGTTTCAGAAGTTGAAAAAAAAACCCATTTGAGACAACATTTCACTAAATCTCGGGTCTGAATTTCAGAGCTTTTGGCGCTATATTTGCGGAGATATGATTTGAGGAAGTTGGGCTTTTTGCAGGCTCCCGAATTACATTTCAAACAGGTGACCTGGGGAAAATCGTCATAACTTTTTCTCTGAGCATTGGATTGAAATTTCGTAAGAAGGTACAGAAAGAGGACGGACTTTAGTTTCTTCTATATATTGTGTAGAGCCAAAGGTTGAAACAGTGACTCGTGGCACATCGTACAAGTTCGCTCTACTGAACTAGTCTATAATCAGGTCAATGTGGGAGATTTGGCATAACTCTTCATTGGAGAATCCAATTGGGGTCAGACTAGTGGCATTGATAAGATGACGCAGAGGGATACTGCAGGTCACAATTTCAGAACTGGATGATCTGAAATTACAGAGATACATCAGAGGCAATATCGAGCTCCTACAAAGTGAAAAAAGGTGT
>APFE030669634.1:11906-43279 GCA_000404065.3 Pinus taeda | reverse complement strand
TTTTTTTTTTTTTTTTTTTTTTTGGAGTCTTTTCAATTTTAACGTTTTATTTAAATCACGATGGCTCCTCTTAAACTTCCAATTTGGAGTTGTATCCATGGACGTGCATCCATACTCCACCCGAAGTGGTAAGAATCTTGTCTCAGGTAAAGTTTAATGGTAAGATGAATTCTTCTGCTTTTAATTGTCTTTCAATTTATTCAAAATGTTTCAAATTATGATTTTTAAGGAATTGATGAAGGCATTTTATGCAGAATTTTTACTCTCACATTCGTGGCAAAAGATAGAAACTGGTATAGAACTCTTCCGGTTGCCTTAATCCACAGCTGGGATCAATTTGTTACAATTTTCATTTGTAAATTTGACAACTATGATTATGAACAGGTATGTAAGGAAATTGAATATTTGCGAAGATTTGAAAATGAATCTGTTATTGATTTTAATATTCGATTTCATTTGAATTGTTTAAGATTTAAAGTTGAAGATAAACCTACAGAAGAAGAATCGCTAGATTGGTTTGAATATATTTGTTCTCTACCTCCCATTCCCAATCCATATGAAATTAATTCAAGATTTTTTCCATCCCTTTTCAACATAAATGAGAATTCCAATATGGATGTGAAGATAAATTATGATGAAGTGGTTTCACAAAGCTTAGAAAACATTTATAATCAAATGCAAGAAGGCAACAACAACAATGTTGGAGAAAGAGTCACTTTGAAATCTGAAAGTTACTTTGCTGTAAATTCAGAAGATCAGATCGCAAATCATCAAATACAATCAACAATCAAAGTAAATAATAAAACGCAAAATGTTGTACAAATTTCTAAATTTTTTCGTGATCAGCAAATGCCAAATTCAGAGAACCAAAGCACAATTCTTCAAGAAAGCGTGAGTAGACAAATGAATGATCTACAGTCTGAAATTTACAATGAGCATAATGTATAAAAGTTCTCAAACAGAGACATTTTTTATTGCATTATTTCATATTCACATTTTTCCCTTTATCCTGATATTTTTAATGATGGTAATTTTTCCCCTCTTGGTATTAATGGTATTTTAGAAAATAAAGAGGTTGATCTAAATAAATTACCAATAAGTTTTTATCAAGATAGAGAAACAATTATTGATCATTCTTTTGCCATTAATGAACATAGAATTTTTATTCCTCCTTGTTTTGATATATTGGACAAGATCGAAAAAAATTCCAGAGAATATTGTGAAGTCCTTTATGATAATTACTTTGACATTGAGGATATTTATTTCTATCCTTATGTGAAAATTCAAATAACATATGAGAATGAGGAACGTTTCAATTTAGAAATTATTCCAACTAATCCTCATTCTAGAGCAGCAAATTATCTTCACGATTTCACCATTCGAAAAAACATTCCAATTTATGATTCATATCATGATCAAGCTCTCATTCCTACTCATAATCATAATTATCTTTTCTAATTCACAAGTTGGAATTGGAAATTACTCAAATTCCATAATTCTGGCCAATTCTTGTGAAAAAAGAAACTATCTTAGACAATCTCAATTGTGTTGTAACATTAGTTGTACCACTAGTGATTTCATTTTATTTTTTTTTTTTTCACTTATTTTGTTTAAATATAGATTTATTTTCTGATTTTATTTTTCAAAATTTTCACACTTTACACTAGCATATTGAGCACTTTAATAATGAACACTCAGTTGATGCATTTCCCTATTGGGAAATTGAAGTTTCATATTATAATCATGAACATCAAAAGCTATTAATATGCCAATTTCAATCGATGTTCATCTCTTATCAAAAGCTTCTATTTTCTTAAAGGCAATGTCAACAAGAGAATGTATTTTTACAATCTGACCAACAATCCAATTCAATTAATAATTTTCCATTATATCCAACAGATTTCCATTCATTTTTCATTAACTCATTTGAAAAATATTTGGAAAGTTTTCCTTCATGGAAGATTGTCAATAATTTAACATTTGTACATAACACTAACAATTTTTTCCAGGCATTTGAATTTAAAAGCTCAACTCCACAATTTAGCCTGTTATCTTCTCTTTTCAAACCTTTTCGATCATTAATGGAAACCCATTCAGATTTTTATGATCCAATTGGAATTCAATTGGAAAAGAAATTTCAAGAGAAGGAGACTTTAATTAAGTTGCTAACAATAACTGTAAATTCTATTTACAGATTTATCTTCCTGAGTTTAGTTAGATTTGTATTTTTATTACTAACATTTGAACTATACATATATGCAGGAACAAAAATGAGAGAATGATACACTGGAAATATGACTATACCTAGTCATTTTCATGTATATGGTTAGAATACGAGTAGAATTAATAGAGTTAATTTACTTTCAACAGTTCTGCATATATAAATAAAGCAAAGCAATCAACCCTTCTCATGGATGTTCAGTGAAACATTTTTTCCTCATCAGAAACTTTTAATTCTTGCTTCTCATTTTTAAATCAAAATTTCTAGCAACAATACCTCTACTCTGCCTATTTTGAATAATGTCTTGACTAAATTCAATTGGGATTGCACTTGGCACCAATTACCTCAAAGCCAATTTTCTCCATTTCGAGATGTCCTTATAATATTTTCTTTGGAAATTTATTTGTTAAAGATTTTGATTATACAAAGCTTCATGATCTCATTTTCTCTTGAAATGTATGACTATCTATTATAAGCTTACTTTCAATTCAATCATTATTAGTTAGTCTAACCTTTCGCTGTAATCACATGAAATTCATATTATCTTCCTCAAAATTTGTTAAAATGACCTTATGGGTTTCCATTTTGCTATGTGCACACATCTAAATCTGTGTTGATATTTTTATACAATTAGTGTGTTGGATCCCTATAATACTAGTGATTACCCCATTAATATTGTAGTTGCATCCCTTATTAATATCGTTGTGCCCCTATTATCCCCATATTGTTATTACTGTGCCCCATAGAATCCCTCTATTGTTATTTTTTTGGCTTTATATTATTATTGTTAGGTCGGATGGGTTATATTGTGATTCCTTAGACTCCTATATATAGAAAGGAGGTTTTTTCATTTGTATCATCCAAGAATTTTTCATTTATGTAATGTAAAGGATGTTGCCCCCTCGAAGAGGCTGAATTCTAAGGCGTTGATCTATCTTTTCTATATTTTCTTTAGCTGGTTCATAACACGTTCTGTTATCTTATAGATACAGTCCAGATCAACATCACTTTCATAATTGCGGACCGGCTCCATATAGCGCGATCCTTCAACAGGGTCCAAGGGTATAATTACATGCAGTGAATTCTCAAAGATTATTTTCCGCTTCTTCAGATTAATTACCCCATTAATATCATTAGCCTAGTCAATTCCAAAGAGTGCAGGATAGGGATTGCTATCATAAAAAATCTCTATCACTTCAAAACCTTCCAACATGCTCGCTCCCTCAATATCCATAGTTATTCCCTGCAATCGCCCCATGGGTATTATTTTCTGCTAGTTCGCCATCCTTAGCTGAATAGGAGACAATTTCAGTGCATGTCTCGCCATTCACTCCCATGTCTGTTTCGGCAGAACATTCACATCTGATCCCAAATCCAGAATGACTTGATCCATTTCGTATTCTCTGATATGCGCGATTAGTCTCATTTCTCATCCCGTCCTTGTTTTATGTTTTCCGATCTTTCGGACTACGCTCGGTTCTCCTAGCACAGTCTCAGCACACTTATTGATAAGTTCCTGTAACCCTTTCACAGCCTTACTGTCACACAGTAACTTCATACATGTTTCCAGGAAAGTTGTAAGCATGGATGGGCCCATCTTCGGCTCCGGTTTATCCTTGCTTCCTGAAGTGGAGGCATCAACGAAGCTCTTCTTAGCTTCCATGAAGGTTTCCCAAGCACGCTCCAAATCAAACTCAAATTCTTTCGCCGGGGCTTCGCTAACCCATGTACTATCTTCTGGCTATTTCCCATTGTCATCTCCTGTTGTGATTCCACTTCGTAGCATAATGTTTACATTCAGGTCTTCCTCGCGTGGCTCAAACCTCATCATCTCTAGGTTCTGAGTTGGGGGAGGCATTAGTGCTCCTTTGTCGCATATCCTGGCTATCAACGTAAGACAATATTCTGTCTCATGATCAAATAGCGCGCAATACTTGCACGATGGGCATGTTGGATTTCTGAAATCATGGTCATAGTGTCCTGGCCCTCCACAATTGTAGCAAATCAACTGTTCGTGACCTCTACCAGGTCCTCCTCCACCTCAGATTCATCCGTGCCCCTGAAATCCTGTCCGCACCATCCCTATATTCTAGTCAAGGGGCCGCGTTTCAGCCTGAACTTTGTAGGTGGGAGTTCTATCCATCATAAACTCGTAGCTTCTACAAGTACGCTCATCATGTCCCACCGACCTGAGAAAGTTGCAGAACAACTGTTGCAAATTTTGCGTATACTTCTGTAACAAGTGGCAGTTGTCCATGGCATGTTTTCCTACTATTTGACAGATAGCGCACCACAAAGCAGGCCTTGCGGTAGGTTGTGCTTGAGCTTCCGGTCTTGAAGGCATTAGTCCTCCTCCTACGAGGTAATTTGTAAAAACTGGGCAGTGGTCTTTGTCATGACCCTGACTCTTGCATTTTACGCACCATACTTCTTCGTGCACTTCTGGTCAAACCGTCCTATCCTGTTTCAGACTCTTCATCTCAAGGCACAGATTCTTCAGCTGTGCGTGGATTTGTTGAACTCCTAGGTTAGGATCCTGCATCAAGGTCTCATGTAGCCTCATAGAAATATCCAAGGCCTCTGATTGAGTTTTTATCTTCTGTTGCGATAGGGCACTCCTTAGATGTGGTAGTAGTGAAGCTACAAACCACTCACGATCTTGTCCATTCGTCAGGTTCATGTTGGCTTCATGAATCGTACATTTCAGCCTCCGATCTAGTTCCTAAGGTGTCTCGCCTGGTAGCATCATGATCTCTTTAAATCCCACAATCGGCTGCACTTCAGAATTAGGCCTGCTAAATTCTCTATTTAACACTATTTGGATATACGTGACTCTTGCATTTGGGTTATCATTGGAATACTTAATATACCAGGTTAACGCGTGATCTTGCAGAGTGCTAACCAATGTAGCTTTCTTTATATGGTCATCTATAACACTTTGCACTTCCCTTACAACTCTTACAACGAACCAGAATTGGTCCAGATCATCATTTCCCAAACCTTTGAAGACATGAAACTTCACTATGTTTTCCATACTGAATTGCAGTGGTGGTGGAGTTGGTACAGGTAAAGATGGGGGTGATGGTGATGAAGCCAGTGGTGGTGTGGGCGGAGGTGGAATTCGTGGAATTCTTTTTCTTAAGAATAACACTTCACAGAGAGACATTCGCAAGCTCTTCCTCGTCCCCTCACAGAGGTGAAATCAAGGGGCTATTTTCTAGACCCTTACTTCCTTCGTTCCTATAAACTTTTCCACTTTCCGTAGCTCCGAACATCAAGGTAACTGCATAACCCGCTTTTCGCACAACAGCATTTTAATCCAAGTATTCAAAGTCTTTACGTACTTACCTCGTAGTCTTTTGAGAAAGCATCGCTCTGCCTCACTGTAGCTAACTGAGGTGTCAACTACGAACTCAGTAACAAATCCTCCTATAATATGGTTGAACCAATGATCGACGACACATGTGATCTTATCCTCCGATGCTTCTAACCTTCACACTAGCTCTGGGGTCCATACAATAGGACTGTCAATTTTCCACCTCCCTTGGCTATCTACTAGCTTCACAATCCACTCGTATATCTCAGTAGAGAAGGACGCAAAAAAGATTTCATGGATCTCCATGTACAGGTAGTTTTCTAGCCACTCTTCTTTTGACAGTCACGAGTTTCTGTTCTCCTGCGCTACGAACTCGTGAATTCTTCTGTCCAACCAGCCTTTGATTTCTTTCTTAGTTGGATTCCAATAATACGACATCACACATCTCTCATGCAGATTCGGGTCCAAGCAACGAAACCATTTGTTGGCTTATGGGGGCCTGACCCAGGTTCAGCTTTATTTAGCCAAAAAAATCCCTACACTACTGGCCCTTTCGGCATTAGCCTGCAGAGCGAGGACTAAAGTCTCACTCGAAGCTGTATGGGGGGATGTTGGACCCAAGCTTCTGCACCCTTGAGATGGATGTGATGTTGGTTTAGTCCAACTATACCTGCCTTTGTGCAGGTTGCTTCGTGCTCTGTTCCACTCTTTAGTACCTTCGTGAAGTGTTAGAATCAGTCTTCGCGCAACCCTAACCAGGGGCTGAAGTCCTTTCACGTTGCTAGGGCAGGGAACTGTGCTATTTACCAAACTACGCTAAGTATCTTACTTATCTTATTGATAGATCTTAATTATCTTCGCGTAACTAGATATTTTATCTTGTGTTCACTTAATCAATACAGTTATACACATTCGTGCATCATATAAGCATCATAAGTGAAATTCATACCCAATATAACAGATGCACAAACAGGAAATAAATACACATAAATGATAGAAAATTCTCTTTAATAATACTTCCAAGTGATTATAGACTCGACTCGCCCTACGCACTCATCTGCAGGGGTCCGCGCACTCAGCTACAGACTACTAGGCCTCTGCGCACTCAGCTGCAGAGCCTCTTCCTACTCTACGACCCAAACTTAGACTGCTACTCCACATATATGACTCAATCTTCATCTATGTATTATCTTTTCATTTTTCTTTTATCTACTTAGAGCTTTGCTCTATTTATACAATCCCATGGTCTGCAGACCATGGGTAGATCTTCTATAGTCAACATTACATTATCAAAATAAGGGTGAACAACCCTATGAATCTTTAAACAACTACATGCTCTGCACCCACAAAATGCGTAGTCTTTACATTGGAATTACAAAATCGGACCAAAATCTGGGCTCTAAGCCCCAAAACTGCCTTGGGGGATCCCACAGCCAACAGTGACATGAATTAAAAGCCATGGTGTTAAAAGTAGACATAGTAATACCTTCCCAGAGTGACCATTTTACCATTATCCATGTATAGTTGAAGCTCCTCTTGCCTGGGCACAGTGAATTACCTGCACTAAGGGTCCCATGTCCATAAAAATCATTCCAAAAATATAAAACTCGTAGGTATAACAAAAGAAGGATTTTAAAGCCATTCTCAAAGAGATTGATAATGAGTTTAGGGAAAACAAAAACAACAAAGTAAATTATAGTGTAGAATAAACTTTAATACCACAGGCATGGTCCTACTACCAGTAGGCGTCTATAGCCTTAGAATGGATACCTTTTAACCTCATGAAATGCTTTTGTCCCACCTATTAGATATAGATCCAGAGTCATTTAAGAAAAATTACTTTCTTTCTCTTTTTAGAAGTTAATTGAAGGCCATTGTCCTGGCTTGGGAACCAGCTAACGACAATGCCATTCACAAGAACTAACAAGAATGAACAAGCTGGCTCGTGATGATACCTCTTGTCTTCCAGCTTTTTCAACTAAAAGCCATTACCCTAGCTTGGTGGCCAATGCGGTAATGCCAGTATCCTTTGGACCCATGATCATAGTAGGTCGGCTCACAATGATATTTCCTATCCCTCAATTAATTTGTTTACATTTTTTAGAAAAACCCTCTGATTATGATTAACCTTAGATATGTTACTTAATAGGTGGGGAAGAAAATCCACTCCTTAAGGGTGCAAGATGGTGTGAAAAGTTTTTAATTACTACTCTTACTAGTTGGTCGAGATACCGCAAAGAATTATTTAAAAAAACATCTGAGATAATGACTAAAATATTCCTTGAGTTGGTCATGTCAGGGCTCTTTATGAAATGTTATTAGAGTTTTGTAGGCGTGGTCCACCATAGGAGGTTTTTCACCAGTCCCTTTGAAGAGGGACTTGAAAATTTTTTCTGGATGATAGTTTGTTAGAATAGGAGAGAAGTATTATTTGTAACTTATAACAATACCATTCACTGAAATGTTGATAAACAATCAAAGTCACTTTAAAATATGAGGCATTAAGTGTGAATTTATTTTGACAGGTCTTACCATGAGAGCGCATAATAATAGAAATTTCAAAAGTTGTGTTTTTTAGGGAATCACAAGTTCAGGAGTGTTGTTATACATCTTTATTCATTATTCTCATATTACCCTACCCCATTTTTGAAAAGAGAAATATTACCTTTAAGTGTAGGCGTACTTCCAATGAAGCGATGTGTGTAACAAAATGCTGATTATACTCAAACTTAGTTTTAAAGAATAAACTTCAAGACATACCAAAGTGTGAGAAACCAATTTCTTCAATTGACATGGTACTAAGAGTCCTAAATGATGAGGAAATAAGGTGGGCTAATGATTGCTCGAAACCAGGATTCAATGGAATCCACATATTTATGATTCTCCGACTGATGCAAGTTCCACAGTTTGATAGTCACTCTCATGGAAGCACAAAGGATTTTGTGAAAGACAAAAGATAAATCCCTCAAGTTAAGGTTCAAATATTTGATTTTCAAATTGACAAGAATGATGGAGAGAGATTCTAGGGTTTTGAGTTTGAAAAACATTTTGAGAACAAGTTCCAATGAAATATTGCTCCTCTGGTGGTCTTTGAATTATATCTTCCTTGGGTAAGTGTTCTGTGGTAATGGGGGAAGTTTTCAAATTCATTCCCTTTCCCAACATGGAAGATGTGACATTTTGTTTGATAACGGGAAGAATAGGTGTTTCAAATAGCTGTGCAACTTGATGGTTTAGATTGGTGTTTATGATATGGTTTGAGCTAAGGTTTTGGTT
The DNA here is from genome assembly GCA_000404065.3 of Pinus taeda. Lineage (NCBI taxonomy): Eukaryota > Viridiplantae > Streptophyta > Pinopsida > Pinales > Pinaceae > Pinus > Pinus taeda. Next base: position 34,466 of record APFE030669634.1, on the reverse strand, counting down.
AAAGCTTGGGCTAAGATTTGGATTTGGATTGAGATTAAGCTTTGGACTAGGGTTAGGTCTAGGGTATGGACTAAGGTATGGATTAGGGTTTGGGTTAGGACTAGGGTATGTATTAGAGTTATGGTATGGATTAGTGTTAGGTCTAGGGTATGAACTAGGGTTAGGGTATGGATGAGGGTATGGATTAGGGTTTGGGTTAGGATATGGATTAAGGCTAGGATAAGGTTGCATATGCAGCTGGGAACATGGAGGAGGATGAATTGATGGTGCATTAGAAGGAAATTGTGGTTGTTGTTGGTGCTCATATGATTGAATTTGCGTGGGAGATTTCCCTAGAGAGAAGGATCCAAACCATGCTTAAGGCCATGGAGATATCTAGCTCGAGGATGAGGGCCAAGGAGAAGGCCACTGCGGCCATGAAATAGGATATTCAATTGGAGGAGGATTAAATTTTTTCCATGAAACTGCAGGATTATAAACATGTTGAGGAACTTGCTGAGGAAAATAAGCATTTTTCCAAGTATTAGATGGTGATGGTTTTGATTTATACCTGGTATTCGATTTGATTCCTTACTTGATTTCATAAGTGCATTTAGTAATCCTCGTAGTGATGGGCAATGTTCTGTTGGATGGTCCTCTTCACAAATTTTGGAAACTTTCAGGCTATTAAGTGGACACTCTCCAAGGAAGTGCTTCTTTCTACAGTTGGCGCAAAAGATAAGCAGTGGTTTGTCATCCTTCTTCTATTCTTCCTGCAAATCATCCAACTTGTAAATCAAAGATTTAATAATATCATTCTTATGTTCAATCAAAGATTTAATAATATCATTCTTATGTTCAATCAAAATATTAAAATTTTCACTTGTTAATTCTTCATTGGATGAATTGTATGCCTCTACAGCAGCATAAAATCTCCTCATTGGATGATTCCTCAAAATACCATTTTCCTGTTTTTAACAAGCCAACTGGTACATTCGTTAGCACATGAATAGTTTATATATATATATATATGTAGGGTGGGGAGTGAATCTTACAACATTAGAGAAAATGAGAAACCTTAAAGAAACAATGCAAGAAAGAAATAATTCAAAGAACATAAAATTACAAGAGAAACTAGGCGAATGAAGAAACCAAATGCATCAGGTCACTAAGGTCAATCCCTAAGTGCCTCCCTGAAAACGGTGCCAAAATGTTGAGTACAGTATAAGGTATATAAGTGTACCAACATATAATTGTTAATCCATATAGTTCATGAACTTTGAGATGTAGCATTGGAAATTCCAGAAAGAGCCCCTAGAAACTTGCAAAACAAATTCTAGTCCAACTTGCACAATAAATGAAATCATGCACTTAAAAGGGAACTTGAGAAAGCATCAACCCAAGCAATCAAAATCATGCGGGAAATAAAAGGAAATCCTACACTATTTAACAATGTGAAAGGAAATTCTAAGTACGAGCAAACAGAAGGGAAATCAGAACTGGAAACCAAGCAGTGTCGACACAATATCAAAAAGACTGCAAATGCTAGAATAAATTCATGAGAAAATTAAAAACCATTATGCCTGCACTAATTCTACTGCATCTACCTCTGTGTAAAATTAATCTGAAATCATTGGAAATATTTACTATGTACTTAAACTTATGAAAGAAATGGATTCAATATAGATTCTCTCGCCTTCCTTGTCCCTAGAAATAAATCTTGTAAAATTGTCCAGAAGTTTAAAGGCAACTATAATGGAAAATGAACATTATTGTTCTTAAACATGAGGCAATTTTTTTTTCATAAATGTCGGCTCTGCAACCATCATGATTTAAAATGACAGAAATATATATGTTATCTTTCCTTCTAAGTAATATATGGTTTCTTGTAAACGTATATTGAATGAACGCGTTAATATCTTGAAACCGTGAACACTCAAGTCAATCTCAGGTTTTGGAATATCAATTAAATGAACCTGAATCAATTCAACGGATTCAAATTGCACATTACAACTCATAATGGCAGAGTGTCAATGCATAACTGACTTTGTAAATTCAGACAATCTGAAGGGACACAATATTTATTCAATTTAAAGAAGGATTTCGAGTGCAAGAACAATTTCTAATGCAGAAAATCAAATCAATATTGCAGTTGAAAGGAAAACATTGTAGCAAATTTAATAACATCAATTTAAAGAAGGAAAGAGACTGGAAACAGTTAAATCCTGCGATATGAATTTCACACACAACAAATAATGATTTAAATAAAATTTAATCTAAAAAGATGCAAAGCAGTGTCAAGCTGGTCTGGTGGTTAACCCATCCAACTCGCACCCTCTATTAGTAACCTGGTTCACACAAGAATTAAAATCATTAGATGCAACAAACAAATAAATAGAACATGGCAAGAAATGCTTCAATTGATATTCAAAAATATTCTTTACATTATGTAGACAAACACTTAACTCCAACTAGCAGGAGAAGCGATCCGTATGCTATAATCTATGTGATGCTACATTGGGACCAGCTTCTCCTCCCTTCTGCGTGTTCCTTCTGTGCCTGTGCGTGCTTATGCTATCGACTGAGCAATTGAATGACTAACTCCCTACTCCAGGTAGTCTCTTAGACTTATATATGCATCAAAATAGAAATTAATTCTTTTAATAGACAATCGAAATACAAGAGGGGAATATTATCAATCTTAACAATTTTCCAGGAATAAAATTAGTATGTAACTAAATGTCGAAATATGAATTGTTTCTGGAAAGTCATTCCTCTTTTGCTAGAATGATGTCATGGGTGGAAAGTTCAATTTGACTAATCAATTTCCTCCACTTAGCAATAGTCATGATGCCCCACAACTGATCTCATGAAGCTTGAGTCTGAGTGATGGCATGTCGGGCATTGTAATCATGGTCTAGCATGAATGGATGATTATATACAGAAAAATAGACATATAGATTTAAATCATATTACACATTGTCCACCGGGGCTCTCCACACGTCATCCTAGAAGAAAAGTGCTGAAATGAACGAGATGCTCCCCACCATATGGTACCTAGATCTGTTCATGAGCGTTGTTGCAAACCCGTTCAATCTCATTTGCACTTGTCTTAATACCGCCCAGATTCATCGTGTCATCAAATTTGTCTCTTTCATTGACTTTCATAGGAAGTGAATCCACTGTTGGCTTTATCATAGTGGCGAGCTCCAGTATTACAACAATAATGCTACAACTCCTGGGGCTTCCTTCTTTACTTTTATCAACCTGGTAGTTCGTAACAAACTTGGAAGCGATGGTGCTATATGCACAAGTACTAGTTCTTACTAGAGGCTGTCACTTGATCAGCTGGCACAAGTTCGCTAGGAGCTTAAGCCAACTTCTATGAGTTCTCAGAAGAAGCTTTACTGTGATGGAAGAAAACTAATTCTACAGGGGCTATTCTACTTGCAGAAATAAAACTGAAATGAAACGCAAACCCTAACAAACCCTAGTTTACCCACTAACCCTACTTTTGCAAGAAAAGAGATGGAAACTACTGGAATGGGTGCCATTGACTACTGAAAAGGTAAATTGCATTTATTCAATCTACTACTGAAGAGAAATGAGAAGAAACCATATTTTTGTACTTTTGAGTATTTTTATGTGGAATTAGTATGCTTGTGATTTGACTGGTTGTGATTGTGCAAAGGTTTGGTGGCAAAGGAAGATGGATTTGGCTTTTGCAGATGGAAAGGAAGGTATGGAGAGGTCCTAAGTAGTCCCTAGTACCCTTCTAGAGAATTCCATTGCAATCAAACTTCAAAAAATTGCTCGCATGAACTTCTACGGGAGGCTGTAGGGGATCTACAGGAGGTTCTATAGGAAGATCTACAGGAAGAGGCTGAAAGTGGTTTTTGGAGGTTTGAAGGTGGGAAAATGATAGAAAAAGGGGAATGAAGGCTGGATGAAGGTGTTGAAAGGTCTAGGACTCTGTTAATGAAGATCAAGGATGAAGGAGATGGTTGGATTTGTTCAAGGATCAAGAAAGCAACTTTACACAAAAATGCAAAAATTACGGCAGGTTGGCGAAGTGTGGCGAATGAGAAGAGAAATCTTGGAAAAGTGGGGTGGTGTTGGCTATGATATGGAGGAATGATAAGCTGGAACGTTCTACAAGTGAGCTTCACACTTACTTCTCAAAACTGACCCAAGCAAGAACCGAAAAAAATAGAGTTTGTCTATTTTGACCTAAAATTTGACCTAAAAACAGTGAACTGTTGCATAGAACTTTATGAACAGAAAGTGATGTGAGAAATCCATGGTAAATGAACAAGAAAAGATCTAAACATGTGAATCCAAACTAATATCAACTTCTCCAACTGAAAACATCACACTAGCAATTGCATGAAAGGCAAAAACTGTGTTTTTGGTGGCAGCAGTAGTGATTTGGCCTCAAATCATGGTCCCAAGAAGGGAGAAAGGAGGTCAAGGCCTGCTGGTAGCCTTTTTTTGATCTTTCTTTGTTACTACAACAAACTACTTAAGCAACTTGGAGCAAGAACAACTAAATTAACCATCAAAAGCAACCTATTTTACCAAAGCAAGATTTAACCTAAACAACATAAATCAACTTATGAATGCAAGCAAAAAGCATATAAATACACAAAGGAGGTGCTGGGAAACTTGGGTTGGGCCCTAACCCAAGAGCTTTAGCCCTTTAGGAAAGACCGGTGCTGGTTCAAAATTGGATTCATGTTCATTGATAAAAAAAATAGTAGTTACATCACAAAACTGTTTGCAAAAAGAGCTCGAAAATGAGCTGAGTACAAGGTTGCACAAAAGTGTGAAAATAGACTATGAAATGGCTAACCTACTAAGGCTTGAAGCCTTCTTATTTATACAAGTGGGGACTCCCAACATTTGATCTGATAATCACCCTATGAGTGACCTCAGTTGAAGATTTATTAAACAAAAGGTATTACAGACTCATGTGCTGGTGTGTGTGTTGTGTGTTATTTAAGCAATGGATAGATCATATTGCCAATACACAAACATTTTAAATGGAAAGACAACAAAGAAATACAGTAAGCAACATAAGACACAAACAATTTTTAATAAGGAGTTCACCCTATTCTCCAGGGCTACGTCTCCCGTCCAGCTTCAGTGGTGGCCTGGTTTTATTGTGTCTTACAACAAAGAATTTTACAATGCAGGGACTCAATATGAGTTCTCCTGACAACATATTTTGCTTGGCAGGGTGGTTCTTGGATTCCCCAAGCCACTCAAATTTCACGGACTCTTTCTCTGCCTACCAGGTCTGTGAGCTTTGGTCTACAGTGGAAAGAGCCAACTGTGATGCTCAATCCAGACAGATTCCTCTATGGGAAGGCTTGAATATTCAAGCTCTTTGGTGCTCGATGCTGCCTGTGGTCAGCTCGGCCCTCTGTCTCCTCTGCTTGGCTTTACTATTCTCTGTGTTCAGTACTCCTCTCAGGGTTCACTGTTCACTGTCTCTCTGGTCGCTTGGACTCCTCTCCAAATCCTCCTACCCTCGATTGTCTCTGTTCATGGCTTTAACCATTCGATCCCTATGCCTATTCAGTTCCTCTCTCGCCTGCGTCGATTCACCTTCTGTAGCTGTGCTTGGAATTCCCTGTTTGGCGTCAGCATGAATGCTCAGGGAGTTCCATGTGTCCCCATCTAATTGGTGCTAGCATGCTTTGTCAGTTCGTTCCTCCGATTATGTCGTGGATACGCTCTTTCTCCACCGTGGCAGTCGAATGGATTCCAAATCCTTTTAAATCACAGTTTATTTCTGGTCGATTCCGCTTCTTTCTGTCAGGCGCAATCTCAGCTGTTCGATTTGGGCTCCTCCAGATCCAACTTCATACGCATGTCGAGCGCGGTTGACTTGCTTGACCGTTAGCATGTGATCACAACAATTTTTCTCTCACCTCCGCTGCCATGCGTTGATCTCTAAGTGGGATTGCTCCGCTCTCCTCCAAAACCTCTTACCATTCAAGGGCACCCCGATCAAAGCCACCGGTTTCTAGGGTGCAGGTCTTGCCTTTGCTTTTTAGCACTTTTTCTTTCTCCACCCGCAGTTCTCTGGCTCCCAACGTGACCGACTGCTTAAGGCTCCCCCATTTCGGTCCTGTTTTCCTAGCGATGCGCGATTAGTGCTAATCGCACATCCAAATCACTTCCTTTTCCTGATCCGGGGCTCCCAGGGGCTGTTTTGACCTCCTGCGCAGTCTCCATGGGCCTTGGTCAGCGTGCTTTGACCAAGGTCCTTGTCATTCCACGACGGTTGCCATGGCCACTGGTTCAGGGCATTTTTGATGCTGTTTTGGATTTCATTAGAGATTTGTTCAACTCGATACCGTCAAAGTTATTGACAGTATTTTGTAGATCTGATTCGGATCAACAGTCCTCCTAAACTTAAGGAACTCGGTTGACTAAACTGAAGATAACAACAGCGTGACTAGACTTGCTCAACTGCCCCTTTTGATCATCATTGTGGCCTTTGTACTCCGAGCTGTTGGTGGAGAACTCGAGGAAGGGGTCATTAATCAAGAGACACCCTTCCTATAAGTCCTTAGCCCTGTTTTCTCGAGTTTGGCTACTAATCTGCTCATAAATGCTTGGTCCTTGTCCAAAAATGTCCAAAAATCTACAATAAATACTCATTAGACTATGTGGCAAAATGACTACCCCCATTCACTCTTTTGACATAAATATATTAAAAAACATACACAAAACTATTGAGAATGGTGGACTAAATGAAAATAATAGGTAGAATGAGCCCATATCGTTACCCATTTTTGGGGCTCATCATCACCCCCCTGCTGAATGGGTTGCTCATCCTCTGAGAAACTAATCCAGTTCTTCATATTTAATGGATTTAACAACTTCCCTGACATCCCAAGCCTCTGAGGTGATGTCCTCCTCTCTTTCATGAAAACCTACTTTCCTGTCCACTTCCTCCCATTGTTTTTGTTCTTCCTCCTCCTTGACTCCTTCCAACAGTCTTAACAATAGTGAAGGACTGAACTTAAGACCAATCCAGTTGGCTTTCAAGTTTTGCATTGATTGTTTGTATAGGGGCACTCTCACCACGGCCTCCCTCATTCTGGTTGGGGAGTGATACTCCCTGATCTTTAGGCTATGTGAAAATGTATTTCACCTTCTCATGCAAGCATGAAGGCAGTCATCACCAAATAGTATCTCCATATCTTCAAAATGAGGGATAGCTTGTGCTTGCCTGTTAACATAGTCAGGGAGGACTTGAGGGTTTCTTGCAAGGTGTTGATGAGCATAGATGAGAGTTGAGGGATCTTCTGGTTCGGCCCTTATCATCAGGGGCTCACTTAGCTCTTTTGTCATGATCTTCTGAATTTCTATTGCCCTCTTTTCTTCATGGCTTAACCAAGAAGCCATAGCCATGAGATCTAGGTCTCCCAATGCAGCATTTGGGTCCCAAAAATTCATGTCTGGGAGTGCCATATTATGAAGGTAAAATTATTCTAATTTGGCTTTATCCTCGGCTGAACTATTGTCACATAAATGCATAAATTGATGATAATTTTGGAATGGGATTGTGCCCCTTTGGGCCAATGTTTTAATATGGAATTGGAGCCATTGGTCTTTGAGATATAGTAAATAGGATTTAGCTGGTTGTCTACACTGCAAGGCCTCCATTGCCTAGTTGGCCATGCAGGCCATCTGGGCTTCCTTTTCCTGTAACTGCTATTTCAACATCAACACTTCAACTACTGCCTGAGATTCTTTTTCTTGCTGTTGTTTTATCAAGATTTCAACATCAGTCTGTGGCTCTTCCTCTTGCTGCTGTTTTTCTGCTGCTTCATCATCTGCTAGGGAACCTTCTTGCTATTGTTGCCTTTCCAAGATTGGCAACTGGTTTCCCCCTTAAGTTTCCTGTTGCTGTAACTACTTTTTTAGCAGTTCATTTTCTTTCTATAGTTGGACTCTTCTGATGCTTTCTATGTGCCTTACCATGCCCAACTCCCTTCTCTATTCTGTTGACTTATCTTCCATGTGCCCTATATCTTCAACTCCTTTAGAATTAGCATCTTGCATCCAGGTTTGGGTTCTGACCCATTCTTTTTCTAATTCAAAGAAGAGGCACAACGAATTTTTGTGGGATGATCTTCCCACCTTCTAGAAGATTGTAATAGGAGCCTAAATTAGGCTGAGGGCTTGGTTCAGGTATCTCTTTGGCCTTGCCTTCCTCTTGTGACTGGTCTGCTGCCTTCTCTTCTAATTTTTCAGTTTCTTTCAGCTTGGCCATTGTCTCCTATAGAGAGGTTTGAGATTCCTGTAGGATTTCTTTGGAGTCCATCAATTTGATTATTTCCTTCTAGGTGGAGGTTTTGGGACTCCCTCTCTCATAGGTGATAGAGATCTTGGAGGGAGATTCCTCCTTCTTCTCAGTAGGTGCATCCTCTATGATTATGGGTTCTTTTGATGGTGGCTGGGGCTTGCCCACCTTAATCCTGGTGCTCCTCTTGGTTTTGAAATACATGGATGTTTGTCCTTTTCTTTTTCCCTTTTGTTTTGCTGGAGTGCTCAATGCAGCAAGCACAATTGCTGCTTCCCTTGCCAAGGTTTCAGGGGATGTTTCTTTCTGTTGTTCTTTTCCTTCATCTTCTGCAGTCTTTCCTGTGTCTGCTGTTTTTGCTTGTGTCTTTGCTATCTCTGGTGGTGTCTTATCCCTTTCTTATTGGGTCCCTGCCTCTTCTATGGTAGTCTTTTTCTGAACTTTCTTGGGCTTTTTATTCTCAGCCTTTGTCCTCTTCCTCTTCTCTATTTTTGAGGCTCTTTTCTTTTCTGCCTTAGGTACAACAGTGGATTTGTCAAGTTTCTCCTCTTCTTTCTACTTCTCCTCTGTTTGAATATTTTGTGTCTCCTCATGAATTTCCTTCTCAATTTCCTCTTTCTACTCCTCCTCCTCACTGTCAGATGGGCTAATGTCCTCAGCCAAAGTTTTGATGTCATCTTCTCTAGAAATTTTCCTGAAATTTTCCAAAGCTATGGGGATGGTGTATGTGTGTAGGGAATCTTCCACCAATAATTTAATGAGGCCATGGTGGGCCAGCCGGTCCGGGACCCCTGCATTTAGCTTGGTGCTACATTCTATCAAAGACTAGAGGAGGAAATATGGGACACTGAGTTTTCTGACTGCAGGTAGGTCCATACCATATCTCAATTCATGTAATAACCTGAAGTGATAACCATAAATTATACTGAACCTTCCTTCAAAAGTGATATATTTCATTATCTGGTAGTTGACTTCACTCCATGGAGGAGGTAAGCTTGTCCTTTTGACCCCATTTTTATCCTCTACAGGATGCTCCTCAGGCTGAAAAAATATCTTCTTAGTAACCTGTACCAATGTTTTTTCCTCCTTGCTCCAAGGGAGCCCAAGTGGAAGACATGTGATTCTTCTGATAAAATCAGGTGTAAGCTCTAGGGTCAGACCCTTGAAACTAATTGCAGCATGTGTTTTTGAATGGGGTCTTAAGGACATCAAAACTTCTTCAGTCACCTCATCATCATATCCATGAATTCTTTCAAAGAAAGACATCCAATTTTCCCTGGTGAAGAGGGCCACCACCTCAGGGTGCTCATGCAATTTGTTGGAGTTCAAAGGATCCTTTCTCATAAAACCTCTTGGCATGGTGTTTAGTGGTTTCTGAAATTGCTTAGGTGAGGAAAAAACAACAATTTTCAAAATCAGAAACAGAGGGACAGCTGAGTTTTTTTTTTTTTGAAACTGTAAAGGAATTTCTCGTGTGCTCCTTCTTCACAACACCAATTTTCAATTTTCCCTTTCTTAAAACTGTTTCCAACCTGAATTTGCTTCTTGGTTTTTGGGAAGAAATTAATATTCTGACAGAACAGGGACTACATAAAAACAGTGGTTTTTTCACAGAGTAAACAGACTTGCAATTTTGTTTCCTCCCCAGGTTTTATTTTTATGATTGCATCCCCCCTTTTTTTACAGCAGAATGTGAGGAAGAAAAAGGCATATTTTGAATGCAGAGAAGAAAATGGAGAGGTTGTGTAGAACTCAAGAAAAGCATAGGCAAACTTTTGAATTTCTCTTTCCTTACTTTTTCAACCAATACTCTATTTTTAATCCACCACCTTATCTAGACATATCGTATGCAGAGTAGGTTTCCGAGCCTACCTCATTCCCAGCTCAAACTTGGCAAAAATTCCGACTTTTTCTGCTGTAGAGCTGCTCTTTGGCCTTCCTGTAGAAGCTTCCTGTAGACAGTGTTCCTGCTCCTGTAGAATGCAGTAGTGCTCCTGTAGAACACGATAGGTGGGAGGGTTAAGAAAAACTGGCAGAAAATGATTGGTTCACTATTCTGAAGGTGGTAGATGAGTACTGAAGTCGAGAACATCGTAAATGAAAATGAAACAAAGGGTGGTGGAGGCTTAGACCGTAATGTACTTAACTAATGGCATAATCCACGGTGAGGAGGTGAGGTGGCCAGATGGGTACGTTATCCCCATCTGGACCGTTGGTCCTACGCCAGTGTAATTATGATTCTTCATGTTGCCTGACCACCATCACCTCCCTTACTCCGATTATATGCTACCACCACTACCGGTTCCAAGTGTTTTCTTCTCGAGTTGACATACCACACCTGCTGACTGCATATCTGATCGACAGTTTGAATTGGAAAAGGCTCATTTAAGTTCTGTGAGTGTGTGTGAACTGAATGAGGGTGGCCAGTTAACTGGCCACTGATTCTGTTTAATCATAACCATTCCCATAGTTCATGTAGTTTTGAAATAATATTCATGCAATCGAGGAATAGGTTTAGCCACTTACCTGCTTAGTTGCTGCTATGCTATGCATGCTTCGAACTTTCGCACTTCATTTCCTCGTTACTGTTGCTGCTGGTGCTTTGCATGCTTGGCCCTTGACCTATGCTGGTGATTTCCCGATCAAACTCTGCTCCTTACATGCGTCATACATCCTGCTACGCTGACCCTGTCTCTGGAGTTTGTTTTTCAAAGGGATCGCCTGCTACAGGAATCCTGCAGGATTTCCTGTAGATGCTTCTCCTTCTGAAATTCAGGCTGATGCTTGAGCAGGCTTAAAAAGATAGTTGACAAAGGTTCTGCATGAAAGAAATAGCAGCTAGGAGGTATCAGGTAAGAATAAGAAAGGAAAAGGCTGCTACTTTATTTGACATCTTTTTTGGGTTTCCAGAAGAATAGGCAAGGAAATGGCTGCTACTTTATTTGACATCTTTTTTGGGTTTCCAGAAGTTTTGTATTTTGTCTGTGCAGGGAAAGAAAAGATGAGTGGAAATGTGGGTGTGCAGGGATGAAATGGAGAGTTAGATAGATGGATGGTGGTAGGGAGTTTCACAGGCCTTCTAGACAAATTTCCAACCCTCGGGTTCTTCTTTAAACTTGATTTTGGACTTTCTGTAGTTTCTACAGGATCATCTTGTAGAATACATAGAGTTTCCTATAGGATGCGAAATTTTCAGAAAAAATGAGACCGAGGCCTGGAAAAGGATAATGGTGATGGAGGGATGGACTATGAATGCAGCCTGGCCATGTCTTTTTCTCTTGTGTGACCATCCTGCAACCTGCAATTCATCCAAAAGAAGTTAGGTTTTTTTCTTTTTTCTTTTTTCTTCTCTTTTTTCTTTTTTTTCTCTCTTTTTTTTTTTTAAGACAACTGGGGCGCTGCCAGGAGGTTTTCAACCTCATTGCCTACCCTAGGTGCCTCCAAGAGGTTTTCACCCAGGGATCTTTTATTCCTTTTTCTGTTTTTTTTTTTTGCTCGGTGTGTGGGTGGAGTGGAGACAAGGATCTGTTCCACTACCAACACTGCTTTACGTAGATTCTCAATGAATTCTTGGTTGGAAAGGGGCCTCCTGTAGATCTTCAATCTATTCCCATTGACGAGCATGGGGATGGCTTCTTCATATATGGTTTAGATAAGGACTGAACCATTTTCATTGCATTTTTCTACTATATATGGTCCCAACCATCTTGTCCTCAGTTTTCCCTTGAAATATTTGAATCTCGAATCATACAGCAGCCCCAATCTCCTTGCTGGAATAGTTTTTCTTTGAGGTGTCTGTCATGCCATATTTTTCTTTGAAGTTGGACTACCTCTGAGTGGAGTAGGGCCTCCATTCTCTATTCATCCAATCCATTTAGCTGAAGCAATCTTTCCTTTTGTGCATGGTTGAGATCTAGGCCTAGCTGAGCTGCCATCCTTATGTGTTATATTCAAATTCTATTGACAACAGAGCCTTCTTCCCGTAGACCAGCTCATAGGGTGTAAACCCTGTGGTGGGTTTCCAAGTGGTGTTATAGGCCCAAGTGGCTTCAACCAATCGATCTGTCCAATATTTTCTGCTGCTGCTCACTACCTTAGTCAAAATCCCTTCCAACACTCTGTTGGTGACTTCCACCTGTCCATTTGCTTATGGATGATAAGGGGTGGAATTTCTGTGCTTAATTTTGTGGTGTGTGAGCAGATCTTCAACCAAATTGGAGGTAAACTGACTCCCTTGATCTGTGACTAACTCTCTTGGATAGCCAAACTTGTAGAAGATATTTTCCCTCAAAAACTCAGCTACTTTTTCTTCTGTTGCTACTTTGATCCCCTTTGTTTCTACCCATTTTGTCAGATAGTCAGTACACACAATGATGTAAGATTTCTGGTTTGACGGAGGGTTGATAGGACCCACAAAGTCCATGTCCCACTTTTCAAATGGCTCGAAAGTCACATGAGGTTGCAGGGGCATCTCATCCCTTGGAGTAGGTTTTCCCATCCTTTGCCATCGGTCACATTGGCTGATATATCTTGTGACATCTTGATGAAGAGTGGGCCAATAGTATCCTGCTTGCAAAATTTTGAAGGCAGTCCTCTTTGCTGCAAAGTGGCCCCCATAAGGCCCATCATGACAGGTTAGGAGGATGTCAAAGACCTCCTCCTCCCTGACACATCACCTCAAAATATGATTTGGGCTAAGTTTAAAAAGATTGCCCCCAATCCAAGTGAATGGGGCACTTTTCCTCACAATCTTGCTCTTCTCTTTTGAGGACAGGTGTGGCGGAAACTGTGCTGAAACCAAGTAATTTGCTATTGTGATGCAGGAAAGTGTTCCCTCTGTGGACAGAGGCAACCCCTCTAGCCCTAGAGTGGGTCTAGTCACAAACAAGGACAGATCAACAATAGATTTTCTTAAAGAGTTAAAGTTGGAGGCCTACCTCAACCGGTGGTCGATGGAGTTCTGTTGCGCTACTCTAACTTCTGCTTCCTTCTCCTCAACGAGTGATCAACCTGAAACAAAGCAAAGGAAATACAACAAAGCACGTAACTGGATACAACAATGAACTATTTAATCACAAAGTCAAGAAGTCATGAGCTATCAAGTATATTACATACAAGACATAGGAAAGCATCATTGATTGCATTGATAATGAAATAAGAGTTAGCTTACAACCAAAGTCTTGACATCACAAGCCTTCTCAGAAAGAGTCCAGGCAACATGTTCTTCAAGCATTCACTCTTTGAAGATGGATCTCCCAACGTACAAGAACTCTCTCACTCATAAGTTTTACACAAGATCAAGGGCACTTCACAACCTTCCACAAGCTATCAACAATCCCACACTTATCACTCTCATACCAGCTATCTAGCAAACTCACAAACACTAACAACACTACTCAACTAGCCAACTATCAGAAAACTAGAAATGCATATCAATGGTGAGAGTTTAAATAGGAGGAGTCTCCAAGAATGGGGGAAAGGAGAGCTTATCACCAAGGAAGGTAGCATAATTGACGGAACTGCCACACCAGGTAAGGAAAGGCGACATAAACAAGGCCAACAACCAGGTCTAGAGTCATCTGGAAGGTCGATTGTTGGAACAATTCACCCAATCTGGATCATCGCAGGCACAGAACTGAGCTTCAGCGCTGACATATCAAGCGATCAATGAAGATAGTCAGATCATGACCGAAGGTACTACATAGCCCCACGCTGGTGCTTAAAATCGTGCCATCATGGTAATAAGGTGTACTTTCGTGCTGGCAGCGTGAACAGATTGTTCATGAGCACCTTTTAGCGTGTTTATTTAGCCAAAAGTCGCGATGAGGTAGTAAACTTTGGAAAAGGTGGGTCAATTGGTAGCATAGGAGAGCATTTGTCTGTGATGGGCATGTTTGACTTGGTCACATGACACAGTGAGAAGACCGGGAGTGAAGGCGGTGATAAATTACTGTGTAATAGATGCCCCCTAAAGTATGAAGCCCGAGAGAGTGGGAGGGGTGAAATGCTTTACAAAACAACTGAGCTGGAACACCGTCGGGAAGAACCTATATGCAAGTACAATATCTCTGATAGTGAAATACATATCACCTAGGCATGGTTTCAGCCATCCGAAAGACGTATAACTTAGGTCTGTGGTATGGACGCAGCCATCCAGCTAATGAGACCATGATAATGATAAAGGTATGGTCGCATCCATCCATGAAGACTCAGGTATGGTCGCAACCATCCATCAATGAGTCATGTAATCATGAACCAATCCACGCAGCCCGAACATGTGTAATTTGAGTTCAGGGTCTTGAACCCAACTGACCATAGTACACATTCTAACATGCGAATAGATGTGCTGAGGTCGAGCATGATAGAAAATCGCTTGATTACCAGTCGATGATGTAAACCGTTAGCAAGTGCGAGAGAAACCACCAATAATGCCAATGGTTCTCAAGGTACTGTCCAGTAAAATCCACGAAGTGCGAAGAATGAGCTGAAGTCGAACACTCGTGGAATCACCGATCGACGACCAATGATGCGAATCGACCGTTAGGTGCGAAGAACTTGCCATTGAGGCATGCAAGCTCTAAGGTACCAAAAGGGATCTCTAGATAAATCTCTTGGATAATGAGCTGACGTCGACATGAGATGACTCGTTGCACGGTGGCCACAATGTTTCCCATCAATGACACGAGATAAGGAACAAGTGGTAGATGGTAAAACAGAGTATCAGAGAAGGAGATAGAGGTGTAAACTGCAGAAGGATTATAATCTTGAACATGTCGGCGACACGACTCCGGAGGGTGGCAGCATTCAGGTACCAAAGGATCAAAGGCTTAATGACAACAACATGAATAAGATGGAATGAGGCTAAATGATAACCCAAACCCACAGAATGCCAAATGATGATGCGTGGAAGTCCCAACCCGACAAGAAGCAGAAGTGTCAATGTTCAAGAGTGACTCGCTGCCATAGACAATTGATGATAAACCTATTGTTGAATCCAACCTAGTAATAGTTTAACGAGCCCTAGGGAGGAGAAGTTCGGGTCTCGTCATGGTGATAAGTCCAATTTCATCAGAGTTTAACGAGTCCGACATAGGCAAAACTTAGAGTCTTTTTCATGTTTAGGGAGTTTAAAAAGACACGGAAAAGAAAACTCCAGGGGGGTCCTTTTTCGTAAATTTGTGCCTCTCGAGCCCGAAAAAGTATAAAATGATACTCAAAAGAACTGCCTGACCATTACGATTGAGGAGTACTTTTCGTAATTAGTGACTTTGGTTGGAAAAAGTAGAAAAGTGACCGGAATCATTTCGTTTCGTAACCATTAACGAACCCGAAATGACAAGGGTTCAACAATCTTTTCTCATTTAAACGGCCAGAAAAGAGCTGAAAGGTGACCGCCTCTTATTTATTTTTAACAAGTCAAGAGGAGTAACTCGGTTGTCTTTTCATGTTTTAAGTCGGAAAAGGGCTTAAAGACGACTTCATGGATCAAGTGTATATGAAACTCCATCACCTGTAGACCTGCACAAAACATGTCACATGTAAAACCCATTCGATATAAAATGAACAACATAGCTAGAAAAACCATATTTTAACTTAAACATATGATAAAAATGAGGAAAACCGACATTTATAAAATATAATTTTTAATTTTCCAACAATTACTATAAAAGGGGGGTTAAACCATTGATTTTTTACCATTGTTACTGTTTGTGCACTGTAGAGTGTTTTGGAGCACCAAAGTTGGCAAGCTAATTCTGGCCCATTCATCCATCATTTGTCCCGAAACTTGATCGACGTAGATAGACCTCATCTTATGCTGAATCAATTCAATGTCTTTTTTCATGCATTTGATTGTGGAATGTGTGAGTTTGGGCGGATTTTTTAACTCGGATTCCGCTTTCGGTCATCGCGGGTTTAGCCATTGGGTTCGCAATGACCAATAAAAATTTACATAGACCACGCCCCAATCGTCGCGGAGAAGTGATGTACTTCCACAATGATCGGGAAAAATGAACACTAGCACCCATGATCATTGCATCTGTTTTAGAAACAGACGTGATGACGCCGTGCGACCATTTTTTGATAAAATTTACGTTTAGATTTTTGCAACAAGGGTGCTAATAGAAACATTTCGTCATGCAAGTTATAATGGCGTTTGTTTGGCAAGAATGAATGCATGATGACAATGATATCCAAGCTTTTGCCGATGTGGGGTGCCAAAACGCATTGCGAGCATGCGGATTTCTCAAATTCTTCCTTACTTCACACCTCCGGTCACAACCCGATTTACTGGAGCTACTAATCCAGGCCTGGAATCCCATAGATGGGAAATTCATCACCCGAGGCCGGGATATTGAATTTGATGCCATAAACATATATTTTTTGACCGGGCTGTCCTGTCGGGGTGAGAGGCCAATCTTGGAGAACCAACGTCTCGGGGACGAATTACTAGAGATGATCATGGCCCGAGTGTGTCCCGAGGCATAGAAAACAAAGAGCGGGAAGATGGCAATCCCAATAGTGAACGACATGATTCTTCATGCTATGTTATTCGTGGTGACACAGGCAGTGGGCTCCCAAGCCCAACATGAGGCTTCGAAGACCCATCTCCGGCTGGCTCTCAAATGTCTCAATCCAACCATGTTTAACTGGGCAGACACAGTGATGACAAACATGAAGAGGCAGCTCACCAGATGTCGTCGAGGAGAGACGAAGTAGTTTGGCTATGGATCTATATTAGTCCCGCTCATGCTAGAGTGGGTGTCGAAACTACAGCTACAGGACATGAATTTAGATGTGCCCAGACCACGTGAGACTAGAGCTACACGATGGGCACACGTCATGCCATGAGGAGGTGGTGGGCGACTAGTATCGTGGGGGTTACTGTTTCAAGAGTGGCTGGAGCACCAGGTGATCTTCATCGAGGATTGGCCATATGCTGGCATGGACTTCTACGGGGACCTTGACATGCAGCTACCTCTAGGCGAGTACTGGGATGATGGTGGTAAGACACTTGATCACATTGTTTTTGCATTTTATTTTTTATGATGTTTTTGAAATTTTTCATGTAGATGTCCTAATAAAAATCACTGTGGAATTGTAGATGTAGGACCAGTGAGACCCGTTGGGTTGGCTCTAGAGGCACGGAGGGATGCACAAGGCATCAGAGCGCTGGCCGTGGCTCCCCCGGCGGATGATGAGGTGGAGACAATGGTTGGAAACCTTGAGGGTCTGATGGCGGGGATCCCTGATTACATGGGGGTCGAGGAGGTCCCCGTAGCTTTGAAGATCCACACAGTAGGAGTGAGACCCAGGGCACACCGTCTGTTGGGGCGAGTGGCACGGGTGGTGGTGTGCTATAGGGAGCACAACCCGCCATAGTAGATGCCTAGGTTTACTTCTTGCTGATGATTTTTTGAGAGACATGTGTCTCAGATGTACGGAGAGCACAAACTCTACTTGGACATATACATTTATTTTTTGAGAGCCTCGGTGCACCACACGATACATATACATTTATTTTTTGAGTGCCTCAGTGCACCACATTATATATATATATATACATATTCCTATGGTTTATTGTGTTTTTTATGCTTCTATCTGCTATTTTAATTACATGTTATGCAAATGTCTGTCTAATACATAATTGGCTAATGCATCAGTTAACGTGTTTAATCACCTTGGAATGTGTTGATATGTGATGAAATCAAAATTCCTTTCTAACAATTTAACACATAAATACAACCTTAAAATCCGACAGTCTCTGATGGAATATCGCCCATTGATCTGGTGGACGACAAGCTGAGAATCTAGGTTCACAACCAATGTTCGAATACCGAGATTAATCGCCTCGTCCAGTAACTCAATAACTGCACTATACTCAACGACATTGTTTTTTGTACAACCTAGACAAACACCTTGAAGGTCTACCAGTTAAGCATGAGGATCATAGATCACCCATGCCGCAGAAGATAGGTTGCAGGTACTGCGGGAGGCACTATCAGCGAAACCAACATAAGGTGCACCAAACATCTGCACAAGAAGCAAAAGGACAAAATAAGCGGCAATCATGCCGACACACCAAGCCAAAAATATGAAAACACGCACACAACAACGCACCTGCTAAAACACACGTATGTACAAATCAGAGTGCATGGAACTCACACATAATAATTTTTCAAGTAAATCCCATTTTGGGGCTTATCCCGTTGCGCCACTGTGTGACTGTCCCAAATAGTGTAGGCATCTTCTCGACCCATTTTGTAAAGTAGTCAACGGCACTGATGATATACCCGTGCCCCGCGGTCGAGCAAGGGTTACAAGCCATATGATCAATGCCCAGTTTAGAAAAAGGGTCGATAGTAATAGTAGGGTGCAATGGGGAACCAGAAGCAAAGTGCTCAAGACAAGGAAGCATTTCTCGATGGTCAGCGAGAAATGAGGAACGATGGTGGTGATCGAACCAAGGGGGTTCCTCGAGAGACATAGTATCGATAATGGCTTCATTAGAAGGAAATATTTCCTTTAAAGGATCTGAAGAAGTGTAGTCTCTAAGCCAAGGGGAATGAGCATACGAGTCAAGAGCTCTGCTTAAAGGAGCAGATTCAGGGGGGGAGCCGATGCAGAAATAATCTCGACGTAGTTGAGCTCGGCAGGACTCAATGGCATCTTGTTGCCCCATGATTCCATCTGATCAGTGGGGGGAAGAACCTAGGGATCAGAACGAACGCAAATCATATTAGTAGGAGCGAAGTTTGGAGGTGGGAGTGAAGAAACACCCATAAGGACAGGATCTTTAAAGAGCCCAGCTCCCACACTCTCTAATGGAATGGAGGTATGCTCCACAAAAGGCACGTTGCCTTCAGAAGAGGAGGCGAAGAAAGACAGCTGGTCTACTGTGACAATCTTCCCTTGATGAGGGAAACAAATGACACGAAATAGAGATGAAGCCACGACTCGCATGGCATATGTCCAGCTTCAGCCCAAAAGGAGGTTTTAAGTTAAATTGGCATCAACGACTTCAACTTCCACTTCGACCGTCTTCCCTTCCAATGTAATAGGCAAACGTTGGAGTATACCATAAGGGTGATACTCTCTCCCATCAAAGGCTTCCAAGGTCGTAGGAAACTAACTCAAAGTCGGAGAACCAATAGCCTTCCAACAAGCAACAGACATGATGCAAGTTGAAGCGCCTTCATCAATGACCGTACGGTGGATTGTTTTGGAGTTGATGATGACCTAGATAAGGAAGGAAATTTGGTGAGGTAGTCTCGGTACATGGATCTCAAGATCAAAAGTGATCAGATCCGAGTCGGGTGGGTCGATGCCACTGATAGCTGATAGCAAGGACTTCCTCTGGGAGGGGAAACTCTGGAGAAATTCTAGAGCGGACATAGCTGACGAAGCCTGGGCTAAGTACTCAATGATGCTGTAGTGCTGAGCAGCACGAGCATTAGGGTTGTAAGAAGATTTTTGGAGTACACCTTTAGGAGGGAGTCAGATGGGCGTCTCAGTGCTAGGTCTCTCAATATGGAGTGGACCCGAACTAGACGGAGGAGCGCTTGAGGGGACCTCAGACTCTTTCCCGGTAGGCGACGGATATTCTTTCGCTCGAGTACTAATGTGAACGGGAATTGTCCCAACCATGAACACTTGAGAACCAAAGGGAGAAGAGGATTGGGATGGGTCAGCCACTATTTGAATTTGTTGCCAGGGAAAAGGTTCTTTTAGCACTGCAGGAGTCCGAGAGCACTTTTCAACAAGCGATTAACTTCAGACCACCTTGGGCAGTCTTTGGTATAGCGATCCTCATCACAGATAAGACAGGGATACTTGGGCTTGCGTTTGGTTCCTTCCTCGGGTGGAGGTTTAGGGGAATCTTGCTTGGGTTGATCAACTTTATTTTTTCCTTTTCCCTTCTTTTATCCTTTTGAGGCTTTATCCGCCGTGGTGGACTAAACAACGTTGGCCTCAGAAGTATTTGTTGAATTAGACACAGCCTGAGAAGTATTTTCATTCGAAGAATTCGACTTTTTCTTCCCAGGGTTTGCGGAAGTTTTGTTAGAGGATGGATTGACAGAATCAATGACATCGTCAACAGATGGTTTTGGTGGAGCTTTGGAAGTTTTGGGCCTCAGGGCATTAGGCAAATAATCATATAGTGTACTGGACTGGGAGTAAACCAAGTCAAGGCACTGAGCATGCGCAATAGCCTGCTCTTCAGTTACACATGCCCCCATAGCAATGTCTTGTGCTATCAGAGGGACAAATGAGGTCGTAAACCAATCAGTCAGGAGCTGATCAGGAATCCAAAACTTAATCAAACGACGATGCCGTCTCCACTCATGGATATGATCGGACATGTGCATATCCGTTGTTTTTTTAAGGGATGTGAGGAGATGTTTTCCCATCTCATATCGAATCGACAACTAAAAATGAGTTAAAAATGCCATAGCCAATGAGTTAAAATCCTAAAAAGATCTGTGAGCTAGCTCAATATACCACTTAGCAGCAGAGCCGGAGCTGGATTGAATCATCAAGCCACGAATTTGACGAACACCATAGGTGATAAGTCATAACGTGGGCTTTGGGGTCTTCTCCAGCTTTGCCATCGAATTTGGGACAATCACCATGTTATACAGGAATAGTGTCCACACAGATGCTGCTATTCCCACTAAGATGTGTGGCTATCTTAGAAACAAACAATCAAAGTCTACTATTGATTCCTTTTATGAAAATAGATGAGAGGAGAACCAAGAGGGCCAACCTCAGTCTTGCACTCGATTCCCTCTCCTTCTTGATAAAGTTTTTCTGCTCGCTCTTTGTCTACTTAGCTTCAAAAGGACCTGTAGAATCACAACAACATACTACTATGCAAGAAACAAGGATCTAAATTCATAAATAATGTAGGATCAGATGTACATTAACCATATAAAAGCATATATAAAAAAGTACACCAGGATATGGAAGGAAACAAGAATAGCTTTATTCATATAAAATGTAGCAAGAGGATTACAACCATGAGCAGCTCTGACCCAACATCATCCTCCAGCTAAGAAGCCCTTCTTTCACCTCAAGCAAAGCAAAATCACCCAACACTGTAAATATACACCAAAATACCAACAACACTTCTCTATAGATTACAAAATTCCAGCCTCTGGATCTCTGTGATGAGGGATCCATATATAGATGATTACAGAGAGGTGAGTCATCTTTTGGGATCTTGATTAGTGTTTTCTCTCTGATAGTTCCTGCTTCCACTTGGAGAATGAGATCTCTTACTCATCCCTGGTCGAAAATGGAGTGGCAAGTGTCAGAGGGGAAGCTTTTGGAAGATTCCATGATCTTCCACCTCGCATTTTGGTCCCTGCCATTTGTCCATTCCTGACCATCGCACCCTACAAAGGAGAAAAAAAGTATGCATCACACCTTGTACATTGGGAAGGTGATATGCATCGCACCTTCTGCATGGAGCTTTCAGTATGGTCCAGTTTTGACCATTTATGAGCAGTTTTCAGTGGATAACTTCTGGGATATGATGTAATCAGTTGACCTTGTTCCTTTAGGCAGTGAAGCAACCATTTTAGGGACTTAAGAGCCATCAGTTTATGGACATTTATGATTGGGGTTGAAGTGCCCAAAAATGTCTATAACAGTTGCCCCCTAAAGCATGAGGTTGTTAATCGTTTTTGATGTCAGGTGAAATGCTTTACTATGAGGATCAGAAGTTTTTTCGAGCTTAGAGGTGACCTGTAATAAGATACAATACAATACATTATTTGACAACATTTTTTCATGATCTAGCTGAGGTGGGCATTCCCATGCTCAGTTTATAAACTCATTTTCATGTACATATGACAGAGGATCGTCTCTGTGACAGACTGATG
Source organism: Pinus taeda (assembly GCA_000404065.3). NCBI lineage: Eukaryota > Viridiplantae > Streptophyta > Pinopsida > Pinales > Pinaceae > Pinus > Pinus taeda. The sequence continues at coordinate 12,278 of APFE030669634.1, read as the reverse complement.
ATATGGACACATCATCCTTTGATTTAGATGATCATCTGTTCGACAATGATGTACACTGGATGTTTTTATCTTCCTAAATATATCACAGCCTGGATGGCTGAAACTAGATCCGGGGTCTTCAAACTTAGCCAATCTTCACTCGGAGTACAAGTCGATCCATGTGAAAGATGTTTTGGAGTCGAACATGGAAAGACATCGCTTGATTACCAGCCAATGATGTAAGCTGTTAACAGGCGCAAGAGGAATCGCCAATAATGACAATGACCCTCAAGGTACTACAGTACAATTTACGTAGTGTGAAAAAGGACTTGGTGTCGAACACCACGCAAAATCTCTCGGTCGAAGGCCATTGATGTAAACCTGTCGCCGAAA